>VZUI01021430.1:0-25851 GCA_013401135.1 Cettia cetti
GCCCAGCTCCCTGCTCCCTGCACCCTGCTCCCAGCACCCAGCTCCCTGTGCCCAGCTCCCTGTGCCCAGAGCCCAGCTCCCTGCTCCCTGCACCCTGCTCCCAGCACCCAGCTCCCTGTGCCCAGCTCCCTGTGCCCAGAGCCCAGCACCCTGCTCCCTGCTCCCAGAGCCCAGCTCCCTGTGCCCAGCTCCCTGTGCCAGACTCCTCCTGGAGCCTTCAGCAGGCTCTGTGCTTGGAACCTCACACCTGCCCTCAGCTTCCCATGCAGGGGCTGAACTTTCACAAAACATGTAAATAAATATGTACTGGCCCCTGGGAGCTGAGACATGAAACATGAAGTTACACAATTTGTAATGTCCATCTATCTTTTGGCATCTTTCAATAGTTACAGCCCCTAAAGGAGAGCAGTGATCTCAGAAATTTCCTAACCCTTGCAGCCAATGCTGTCCTGAAGTGCTGCCTTGCAGAGGAGTTACATCACCAGCCCTCTGTCACCAGTCTCAAATGTGGCTAAGCCAAAGCCAGCCCAGGCTCTGCACTCGCCCCTGATCTCTCTCATGGGCCTGCACGGGGTCCTGTGCTCTTGTTTTCAGGTATTATTATTATTATTTTCAGGTAATGTTTTTATTATTCCAGAAGCTTTATGGGGCGTGTGTAATTTATTGCAGAATCCTGCACCCGGCAGGGCCCGGGGGCAGTGAGAGCACAGCGTGCCCCCCCCGGGTGAGTGCAGGGCACCCCAAACTCCCAAAAAGGGGGAGCTGCTGGGGGTCAGCAGCTCTGCCTGAGCCCTCAGGGAGGGGCTGTGACAGACAGATGTGGGGACCAGCCCTGCACTCAGGGGCTCCTTGGGACCATCTTGCAGCAGCACCTGTGACCCACGGCCCCTTCAGACGCTGGGTGAGGTGACCTGGAGGGGACTCTGTTGTCATCTCAGGAATTGCTGCTGCCTGAACACTGCCCTGGAGCAGCAGCACACAGGTTGTTCAAGTTCTTAGAAGCCAGATCTCCAGAGTCAAGGAATGGCTGCTCTCTACAGGAGGGGAAACAGCAAAAGAAATTAATCTTCTCCAAGGCAAGTAAGTGTTCAAATAAAATTCATCACTTAGTGAAATGGCTGCCATCAAAGCAATAGCCTCTGAACCTCAGGAGAGTGGCTTTGCTTTAGGCACAGCCTGAACTGACAATTAGGGGACCTGTGGCTGATGTAACTGAACCCCAAGGGGTAACAGAGACCACAGGGAACTCAGTCAAACACAAGGACAGGAATTCCAGGGCTGGAATCCCCATGAAACCAATACAATCCTATTAGACTTCACTATTCATTTCCCAGTAAATCCATGGCAGTGCTGCCACGTCATTTCTGGAAGTGGGAATCACTCAGGAGCCTCAGCAAGAGTGCATGAGATTTTTTCCTGTTGGACAAGGAGATACCAGAAATCCCCAGTGCTGCCTTGCTAATCCTTAGTGCCAAGACTGTGCTGAGCTGCAGCGCTGATCACTGGGGCCAGTGGGGCTCTGCACTTCCCACTTCTCTGAGAGTTACACAGGAAAGGCAATGAGGGCAAGGATGGAGTGCACCCCTCTGCTTCATAGCAGAGCTCCATATGCTGGGACAGGTTGCAGAAAAACCTTGAACTTTATTTTATAGCTATGGTTGGAACAAGGTTTAGGAAACACAAGTAGCTCCACTTTAGAAAATTGGAAAAGTGTCTCCTTGGGAATAGGGCTGCGTTAGCAGGGCGTTTTGCTGATTAAATGAATTTGCATGCAGATTTTGCTGTTTCAACAAAGAAAAAAGGGAAGATTTTTCATCCTTCTTGGCTGTTAATTTTCCCAGAATTTGCCTGCCAGGGCAATTGTTTAGGATGGCGAGCGATTAAGATCTGTTTTGCAAACAGAAGTATAATGAGGTTTTAATATCTGGTATTTCCACAGCAATATCCACAAATCCCCATAAGATAAAATACAGTCAGGAAGAACAACAGACATCTCCTGGGTTGTCACCAAGAAGTTTCTGGCTTCGGTGCTTTTGTGTGGTTTTTAAAATAATAAAAAAAAAGGAATGAGATGCAAGATTATAATTATCCGTGATGGCAACACAATGCTCATAATGAGAAAACAATGCTCTTTGGACTTCCACCCGGGGCAGCACCCGCCTCTTCCTCTCTCCATCCCTCTGAGTAGCTGAATTAAAAATAAAATCCGAGCTGGAGGAGGAGGCAGGGTGCCCACGGGCAGGAGCAGCCCCAGCGCCACGGCCCCGCTCGTGATCCGTGATCCGTGATCCGGAGCGTCCAGCCCCGTGCGGGAGGAGATTGGATCGGGAGATTGGATCGGGAGGAGATTGGGTCGGGAGATTGGAGATTGGGTCAGGAGATTGGAGATTGGGTCGGGAGGAGATTGGATCGGGAGATTGGAGATTGGGTCAGGAGGAGATTGGATCGGGAGATTGGAGATTGGGTCAGGAGATTGGAGATTGGATCGGGAGGAGATTGGATCGGGAGATTGGAGATTGGATCGGGAGGAGATTGGATCGGGAGGAGATTGGGTCGGGAGGAGATTGGATCGGGAGATTGGAGATTGGGTCGAGAGGAGACTGGATCGCTTTTTGCTCGGACAACAGGAAGCCCGAGACAAGGCATTTCCCATTCTTGTTCCAGCACTATATGAATGGCCTTTTAAAGAAGGAATGTCCCACGAAGGGGTGGTTTTAACAATGCCCCTGCTCTCTCTGCGCTCCTCACTAGCCAGAGCAATGCTGCTCATCAGGGCTTACCTCGGGCCCCTCCTCTTCATGGCACTGACCATGAGACCACCTGCACTGCAAAAAACAACCCTTTATCTGCGGCTCCAACACTGATGGGCCTTACCTGGCACATTTCCAACAGGATATTGGAGTCGAGATCCAGGTGCTGCCCAGACCAAGTGTTTAATGCTCACTTCAGCCTCAGAGGAGGGAGAGGAGGTGTAAGGAGTAAAAATTCAACCAGAAAGTTTTTTTCCTCCAGCATCAGGTTTGTGTGTTGTTGTCAAAAGCCTTTACAAATGTTAATCGTTCCTGATCGCTTACCTAGCTCTGCCAGCTCAGGTAATTCAGTTGCTAATTGCCTACCTCAGCCCCATTGTACCCCCTTCCCCCTTGCGCCGTCAGGTCTTCCCAAGATTCACCGGGATCCATGCAAATTTGGGGAAAACTCCGTAAAAAAAGAAATAAAACCCTAACAACGAGCCAATGTAGCACCCCGAATTACAAAGGACACCCCGAAGCCGGCAGAGCAGGGAGGAACACCAGGACACCAACAGAGACTCTCTGGTCCCTCACCGCAACTTCAGCGAACCTGGCCTGGTCAGAGCCCCCCCAGGTGGGAGCTGACAGGGAACTTCGCACGGAGCCGTGAGAAGGAAGTTCCAGCTCGGCCGTGGGACAAAGCTGCGATTCTCCTCCTCCTCCGCGTCGTCCATCGGGAGCAGCGGCAGTGAGTGCACAGCCCCCGGGCCCCCACCCAGAGCTGATCTTTAAAAAAGGTCTAAAAAGGGAGAGATGTCTCCTGGCCGCGGTTTTTATTTTTAACAGGAGGGAACATCCCAGCCGTGTTACTTCTGAGGTCCCACCACCTCCTAGGCACGGCTGAAGAGACTTCTGCTACCCTGGATGCCCAGGGAGAGCCCCTACCAACCCTGACCCTGCTGTCTGACCCTTACTCTCTCCTTTCCCCTTTTGCAATCCCCCTCTTTCCCACCTTATCCTCTTCTGCAAGCCCCTTTTCTTCCCAAATCTCTCTCCCTACCTTAGTCCCTTCTGACACTGTGATCTCTAGAATAAGATCTCATGTCCAGCGCCTCAATTTACAGAACAGCTTAGACTTCTCCCAGTCATTGTGTCAACAGCTGGGCCCGTGAGGGGATAACTGATGCTTTCACTACTGCCCATCCCCTCCTTCCCTGTAGATGTGGCTCCTGGCTGCCCCCAGACACACTGTCCATTAATCAATGCTTAATTAAGTCATAAATAATCTCTTTAAACTCTTTTTGCAAGTCTTCAAGCTTTTGAACTGCTCTGTAAACTTTACTCCAATGCATCTTGGAAAGAACCTTTAAATGATTCAAACTTTGCCTGAATTTTTCATGGGTCCTCTGCAGAGAGGTGACATTCATTTGAACAATCAGCTTTCATTTGCACCATGTGGGAAATGGGACAAATAAAAGTTAAACTTTCTCCTCAGGGTCATGCAACAGCCTAGACAGAGACGTAGTTCCTTGACCCTGGTCCCAGTCCTAGCCCCAAACCACGTGCCAAGTAGATATCTATCTCTAGGAGGATTGCCACGCTGATCTCATCACTGGCATCTCACCCGCCCGCTTTTTTATCTCTAATTATGTACTGACACAATTATCCTTCATTACAGAGAGTGCCCGCTGTGCACACACAGACAGGGAAACAAGCTCTGCTCTGCAGCTGGGCCATGCTTTATTCTGTCTACAGCAAGATTTACCCACCAGCAGCATTTTTTAACCAGTGAGGGGGGTGGGGTTTTGTTTTCTGGATAGAACTGCCCTGGTGTTGTCGTTCACAGTTCATCCACAAAGATACAAATTGTTTTCATTTCTTCAGGCTTTTAGCATTTTCTGCAATATTAAGTTTATCATTAGACATGATAAACCTGCTATCACTAAAGCTTTCTGCTTGGTTCAGGGCACTCTCCCATGTCATCTACCTGTATTTATTTCTCCTTTGCAAGGATATAAATAGACAAAATGCATGACCTGAGGCAACCTGGGTATGGCAACCACTTCTCAAGTCACCAGATGGAAATCAATCAGATTTTAACTGCATAAGAGTGCATAAGGATCCCTGGCCTCATGGCTGCCATCCACTGGGTCACGCACGTGTGAGATTTTGGAGAGGAGAGGGACTGACTGCAAGGGAGGTTGAGGTGGAGCCCCACCCCTCCCACTCTCCGCGCTGTCCAGACACTCCAGCCTGCCCTCCCGAGTGAGGTGTGGCTGGTGGGATGGCAGCAGCCCCTGGCTGACCTGAGAGCCCCAGGCTCCTGCAGAGGCTCCCTGCCCAGGGACAGCCTCTGCCAGCCCGTCCTGCCGGGCTGCACACAGCCAGGGGCGCTCCCTGCCCTGAGGACAGCTCCTGACACCCACACCTGTGCCCCTGGCACCTGCAGGAGGGGGCCAAGGGCTCTGCTTCTGGGGGCCCAGGGTCCCTGGGGGGCTTCTTGTGCCTCTGGTTGCAAAGAGCTCCAGCCCAAAGCCCGTGGCCTTTCTCGGGCACATGGCACCCTCAGACAGCTGAGGCATTTGGTGACAGGACTATACTTGTCCAAATCAGCCACAGGTCAGTGCTTAAATAACTCTATTTGTATCTTGGATCCTGTTTTGTTTCATCTTCACTTTTGGAGTCAACCCGAGAAAGAAACAGTTCCTGGTGAATATAAACCTCTGTTTTAGCAGCTGAGGGTGTGAACTTTTATATCTCATACCAGAAGGGAACTTCTCTGCTGTCAGGAGCTGGCTTTCCCATTTAATTCAGTCCTCTGTCCTGCTGCCAAGGGAATGGGTTTCAGATTCCTCTCAATTTTCTTGGATGAATAGCTAGACCATGCTGGTTTGCAAACTTACTAAAAAAAGGAGGCAGGGCTGTATTTTCATTTGCTTGTATTGTTTTAAGCAAGTTGATATGTTCCACAAGTTAAGAGATTTTTTTTTTTTTTTTTAATAACAGTAAAAGAAGTTGGGAAGATGAAGCTCCAGAAAATCTATTGGGAATTCCCCAGCCTGGTTTTTAATCTGTCTCACCTCACCAGGAGTGAGGTGCTTTGTGACTGATTCTTATTTTGATAGTGCTGTGTTTTATGTGCCATTTATCAGGTTCAGGCACCATCAGAAAAGTTCTAGTGAAACATTTTTGTGGAGGACAGAATGGGAGGAGGACTGAATGGGAGGTGGACAGGAAAATGATTCTCCCCTGACTCGGTGGAAGAAATGAAAAATATCTCCCATAAAAAAGAAGTGAATCTGGAATTCACAGGGATGTAATGCAATCTGCCTGTGGCTCTGCCATGCACTGTGCTCAGAAATGCTAAAAACTTTCCTTTTTTTTTTTTTTCTTTTTTTTTTTTTTTTTTCTCTTTTAGAATGAAGAGAAGCTGTATAATATTTACACCCTTCTGGAACAGAGCAGAGCAGTGAGTCATCACACTGATCTCACCACGGCCCCTGACAGCAGCATCAGAGGCACTGGGCAGCATCCCCGACCCAGAGCAGGGTGGGAGAGGCAGCACAGGGGCAGCTCTGCAGGAGCAGACCCAGCCTGGCTGCTGGGCTGCAGTGAGGCACACACAAGAAATCCTGCTACTGCAGAGCCTGCATCTCTCTGGACACTTTCTTAATTTGGGGCACACTAATAAAGATTTGAAGACTCTTCAAGCACTTTTTGTTTTTAAAGGAAGTTTTGGGCAAAGCCCAAACAGCCTCAGCTTGGTGAGTCAATGTTTCTTTCAAGCTTTTCACCCCATTTGCAACCTGATTGGTAGCAAACTGTACTTGAAGGACTATTTTCGTATGGTCCTTGATGCTATTCCACCAGATCAGTGTAACATTAGTCACCAAGCAGAGCAGAAGCAGCTGGAAAACAACACAGAAGCCGTGTGTTGCTCTTGTTCAGAGTTCAGAGAAAAACTCAGACACAGCTCAGCATCCAGCTCTATCAATGCACCTTAAATTGATCTTTTGTTCCTAATCCTGCCTTCTCTGGAGATAATGTCCAGTGAAATTGCCCTAACTTTATTTGTGTTGGTCTAATGCTGATCAAAGATCAGGATACTTTCACATACAGAACATTATGAGATAAAGACCACTCTTAGAAGCAGAGAGGGTACAGAGCATGCCATGTCCTTTCATAATGAGCTGTGACAGGGAAATAAAATTACTTGTCTAATACTTCTGAATCTGGGAGGACTGAAGAGAGGTTCCAAATAGGTCGCTCTGTTACTTTGCTCAATGAAAATTACATTATTTTATCATGTTTTCATACTAAGAGATTGATTTATATCCTTTTGCATATCAGTAGCACCATTTCTAGTTCAGCATTCACGACCTTTTATCTGCCCTACCACTCCACCCCACATCTCCATTTCCCTGCTGGGAAGCTCCCAGCACTGAGCTGTGTTATCACTGCCAAACAACCACCTCGATAGCTGTAGGATCTCAGCTGCCTGTAACACAAAGCCAGCTGCTCAGGACAGCCCTGCAAACACAGATTTAGGGATGATTTGCCCAAAACAAGGGAGAAGAGATGGGCTCTGGTCTCTGCTGTTGAGCCTTCCCACAACCTCCTGCCAGCCCTTCCACCCTCCTCCACTGCTGAGCTTTGCCTCTCGTTTTCCCTCTGGAGCACTGTGGATCCCTTAATAAAGACTCCTAGTAAAGCAGCACGTTTTGTTCTTTCCCCTGCAAGATGTCTCACAGTTTGGGATTTAGGAGCTGAGGCAAGAGGTAAGGTTGGTCTGGGATGGTCTCACCGTTTGCCACTATGCCAGAGCTAATGGAAGGTTAGACCAAAATGAAAAGCAAACACCACTAAGCAAACTGGAGGTGATGATGGGAGCGAGAGATGAACACTTTGGGGGCTGCCAGGTATTTTTGAGCCACTGTCAACCTACAAGCTTTGCTTTCCTTGATTTATCACCTTATTGCTCTGGGTATCAGGATGACAAAGACTCTCTCAAGCATCTGATAACGAGGGAGACTGTTCCTTGGTCTCCCATGCCCTGCACAGCTCACACTGGTGGCCCTGCAGGCTGTGACAGTGTCCTCCTGCATGCCTCCAGAGAGAAATGACAACTGAATGCCGCACAGAAACTTCAGTGACATCTCTGAGCGTTGCTGAGGGGTTTGTGACATTCGGGGCTTGCCACTGCCATACTCCGGGCTTCAGTTCTGGATCTGTGACAAGAACATCTCAAAGTCTGCCTTTCTATCCCCACCTGGCTGTGGCTCGGCCTGCAGTGCAGAATAGAAGCCTTTCTCTCAAGGAGCAAGGTGACAACGCTCTGGAGACTCTGGTTCTCAGGTTCGGGCTGTACCTGGCACCTGCATTTGCTCTGGAGCACCAGGTTCTGAGCGTGCCCCTCTCATGGCAAGGGTCACACGTTAAGAAATAGGCCTCCTCTAATTAGCCAAATTCAAACCGTAGAGTTGAGTGGCTTTTCCACAATGCATCATTTACATTTACCCAGAAGCAGTACCCCGGGTACTTGGAAACTGTCAAGAAGGTTCTCACCTTCACTCTGGGAAGAGATCAAGTAGACAGTTAATATAAAATTTCCTTTTATCCTTTTATATTTGCTTATTGCCTCTCTCTTTTCAGCCCATTAGGAAATAAGGTCAGCATCACCTCAGAGAGTACCTGTCATGCTGGTTTGCTGTCCCCTACTTCTTTTTGTTCACCAAAAGCCATCCTGATCTTGTCTGAGCTTTGCCTCAGCCCCCACATCTGGAGAGTTCATGTAGTGATGAGCCAGGAAGGCTGCATAAAGAAAAGGCACATTCACAAAACAGGAAAGGTTTATTCCTGTTATTTTATTTTCAGTGAAGAATTGAAAATTCTCCTGCAGAAAGCCTCTGGCCACAAGGCAGTGAAGTATTTTCCCAAGTGTCTTCTCAAGCTCTTGTAGAACATTGAGTCCTTCTGCTGTAAGGGCTCCATCTCCCCTGATGCAATCAGTGGTCTTTCCAGAGAAGTTATCAGTTTGATGCTCCCAAATTCTCACTGCCCCACAGGCTCTGCAGGCTTGGTAATAATGTCCAGTGAAAAGTCTTCTAACCAGCTGAGCTAACCTGCTCTCTGGTGTGAACTTTTAAGTCCTGCTGCCTCTCTGGAATCGAGGCCTGGCTTGTCAGTAAGTGACTCTTCTTTCTGGAGTCCTACATGCCGAAAGCAGATTTAGTTTCATGATTGTTTCCCATGAAACCCGGATGACTCTTAGTCCTGGGAAGAAGTAGGTCGTATTAGCGATGCTAACAGGATTAAGCACAGTTCAGTAGGACACTCAGATGGCCACGGATTTCTGCCCTGCTGACAAGCACCGTGCAGCACATCAGAAAGTGCCAAACGTCCCTGACAAAGGAAACACTTAAATTCTCCTTCCTTTGGTACAAACCTACTTCTACCTTGCATAAAGAAGAAGGGAAAAAAAAAAAAAAAAAGCAATCTCATGAAGGGAGCCCTCAGATAGAGGATGTAAAACGATTCCCATTTTACCCTTGATCGATCTCTTTGCTCCTGGAAACACCCAGCAGCAGAGCGGGAGCTGTGAGCGGTGGGGGATGCGGGGCCGGGCACAGCCCAGCCCTGCCTCCCAGGCTCCATCCCAGGAGCGATCGCATCCTCGCCACTGCCTCTAGAGGGTAGAGCAATCCTGAGGCTCCACAGGGGCAGGCAGGCTGAACAGTGCCATTTCAGGCTCCTAAAAGCTTTAAAATTTCCTTAGCAACCCCGCAGAAAAAGCTGCCAGTCAGTGCAGCCAGCCAGCAGACCTGAGAGTGGTGATGCAGCAGTTTCGCAGCGCGCTGCCAGATTCATCCCGCTCCAAACATATTCATAGCGGTCTCATGGACGTCCCAGGACTGCTTTGGCAGCAATTGTGCGGGATAAATAAAGCTCCCATTGTTGCAGATGACTCTGCTTTCAATTGCACGGGAATCCAGGCCAGCGGGGACTTCTGCCTGATAAAGGCTCGCCCATTTCACACATTTGTGCCACTGCTCTGGTGATGCAGGGCTCAGCTGCAGCACTACACTGCACCTTCCCGAGTTTATTTTGGGGCAGCTGTCTCCTAGTCATTAGCAGCACTTTTCTCAGCAGTTACACCTCCACTATAATGTTTAATTCTTGTGTCCCCAGCCTCACTGCACTGCCATTTGAACAGACAGGAGTTGATATACTCTGGGCCATAGGTAGGTCTGGCTCTGCACATATAAACAGAGGGTGTCTTTGCTTCAGAAATGTTTTTGGGAAGGGTTTATATCATGAGATATAAGTCTATAATCAAGAGCTGGTGTGATTTCTGAACTGTTGAGTGGAAGGAACAGTGCTCTTTCTATGATATGCCTTGACAGAAAGTCTTTTTGTAGTTGAGTATGAGCTGTGCACGTTCACTTGCAGCAGTCCCGATCAAGACCTCTGAACATGTGCCTGAAAACTCCTTGGATTTCACTAGCTGTAAATATTCCTTTCATAGAAGAAATTAAAAGGGCCTGATGCAGATGTTTGCATTCTACCTTAACTTAACAACGCATTTATTTGCCCCTCCAGCGATCTACGGAACAATTACTGCTCCTGACTCATGTACAGCCTGAACAGCACAGAGATGCAGCCTCCTCAGAGAGAAATACCAGTCCATCTTCATTTGCTTAACGGCCTTCCTCCTAAAACACTTCAGAAACTGCATGCAACTTCCCTGGAACAGAAATTTCTCACTAGCAGGCACCTGAATAATTACAAGTCTTATTGAAAATTTTATTCCAGCAATCTGCTCTGCCTATAGAGCACGTGTGTTTGAAGCTAATCAGAGCTCAGAAGGCAGTTTATATAAATCAGCCTGGGGATGGTAATATGATAGCAGCCGTGCTGGTTTATAACACAGCCTTCTACATGGTGCAAAGTCTGAGTTTGATTGTTTATAGCAGCAATGAAAAGCCGTGCCTCTGCCTTGCCCTTTGATTGCTCGTCTCATCAGAACCACTGAAAGCTGCAAAAAATTCCAACAGCAGTTCTTTCCTGATGTTTAATCCTCTATGCTGCAGGCTGTAGAATAGGGAAAAATAAAAAGTAGTAGAGTTAAGGTAGGCAGTTTTTCAGGAGTCTAACCTCTCTCCCAGGGGCCAGAAGGAGTGTCAAAGCACTCTCACTGAGACACTGGGACAAAGCTGCCCATGGCCCTGCAGTGCTGGCCGGCTGCAGCAGCTCCTGGCCCGTGCACAGCCAGCACACACAGCCCAGCTGGGCTCACAGGGCAGGCCAGGAGTGGAATGGGGACTGTGAGAGAGTCGTTTGTTTTCCCACTTCTCTGGATGCCAGACGTCTCAATCTGCTTGCAATTTGGGGAGGGAGAGATCCCCAGGGGAGCAGGAGGCAAAGGAATGGAGGAGGCTGCTTCCTATGCTCTCAGCATGGCAACCCACTGAGAAACAAGGGAAGACAGACAAGAAACTTGCTAAAATACAGTCAATTATGTCTAAGGACTCTACAAAAGGGAGAAATGTTGCTTATAAGCAATGCTCTAGGAACAACAGAAGTCGAGACTTGGTTTCTGCACATTACCCCGTGCATATCAGATTCTCTGATGTCTGATAGCACAGCTGTGCTCTCCTTGCAGCTTTTATAGCTGGGGAGGCATGGTGGGGTTCTCCCCTGCACAGCACACTATTGGAGTGACACACAGAGTGCTCTGGATGTATTCATTTGGGAGCTAATCTTGCTGCTTTGGGGAAACATGACAAATGTGCAGGGCACAGGCTGACCCCTCACAGACACGCTGAGGACCAGCGCAGAGGGCGCTTCCTCACTGCTGCAAGGAGGGTGGCACAGCTGACCTTGGTCCCAGGCTAAAACAAGTAACACCACATGCCTAACTTGGGGCTCACCTTTCTTTTCTAAGCCAAACAGGAAGCTTTTTCCTAACAGGTTTCCCATGGCCCTGCTCCAGCCACGCAGAGCACACGTGGCTGGCCAGGGAAGCACAGAGCCCTCCCCAGCACTCCTGGTTCATGCCAGACTGAGCAGCCCCAGAGCCCAGGTCACCAAAGGAGTAGCCCAGCTGCTGGCACATACCCTTCTAAAGCTCTGAGTGAACAGATCCCTCCTGTTCAATGAACACCCGATGGGCAGGGCTGGCTCTGCAGGGAAGGTGTCAGTGTCCCCGTGAGCACAGCAGGGTGGGGGACACAGGCCTGGGTCATGGCTGTTGTAAGGGCTACGTGAAAAGCCACCTGAGGCTGGTGGCTGAACATGACCATGGTTTATGGTTATTGTTTTCCCCTTTACCCTGCTTCTCCAGGAATGTGGTGTCGCCTGAGGTTTGCGAGATGCGCCCCGGGGCGTGTAACAGCCCCAAAGCCTCCAGCGCACTGAGTTCGTGGATTGGCTGTGCTGAACTGCTCGGGTTCCAGAACTTGAGGATGTCTCTTGCAAAGCCTGTAGCACGTTAGCTATGTGAGCTTTGCATTTATTTTGTCATCAGACTCTCCTGTAGCTCCTGGAGGGGGACTGTGCCCACCCATGGTGTCCTGGGCTCTCCCTGCAGGATGAGCTGCTGCTGGAGGATGAGCTGCTGTGTGATCCTCTGCTCTGCTGCTCCAGGCTGTGCTCGCTGTGAAAGACCAGGATATTCAGAGGACATGCTCTAGTAGTTTTATTGGTTCCCTTTATCAGTTTTCAGCATTCATCTTTAACCTTAATTATATATTTATGTTTCTGGTGACTGTAACAACTGCCTTTTCTTCCCTCAGCATCGCTGACAGTAATAGTGTAGATACACAGAAGCATTTCTTGGTGTACAACAATGAGTTTAAATCCATAAAGAAAAATTAGACTTAGAACTGCTATTTTGGTGTTGGCCTTTTTTATTAGAGTGAGATACAAATCACAGAACTCTTAAAATTTTCTTTACACTGCTGCCCAGTCCCCTCTGTTCATGAATTAGCTGGCATTTCTCCTAGTTCACCATCAGTGTGCTGAGATGATGATAAACCTTACAGCAAATTATTTTGGGAGTGGGAGTAGGTAGTCTGAATTTGTGAATTTTAAATTCCAGATATATCTCAGAACCATTTTGTCTTTCTGTGACAACATTCTTCTGGGACAAACTGAGATTGCCTACAGGTTACTGCTATCATTTTGTGCTTCTTTCACTTACTTAACCTATTTTTCTGCTTCCTGCATTCAACCATTAAGCCATCCCGTCCTTCAAGGAACGACCCAAACTTCCTAACAGGTAAGTCATAGATATTCAAATACTCGTATTTCTTGGGAGCAGCTGTTCTACAGGGCCTCTGCAATACCTATATGTATTTATTTATTTCCAGTGTAAGGGTTAAGGAAGTGTCCCAAGCAGCAGAGGCCACACTGGCTGCTGGCTGCAAGCCACCACACAAACACCTCCCATTTGTAACATCCCCACTCAAGTGTCTTTTGCACAGTAAAAACATTCAGCAACAAACACAGGCCACAAGGAGTTTATGTGAGTCACTGTCCAACACAAAAAATGTCAAACATGAGCATCTAGTAAACTGCAGGGGTTTTAAAATGTCACCAAAAGTGGTTTTGGAAAAAGAACCTCCATGAGTGCTAAAGTAAAGCAAGGTGACAGGTCTGTGTGGGAGGATATGGCTGACACTCTTCCTGCCCTAACAGCCAGTCTTCCTCCTTTTCACTGATATGAGCCTGTTTCGTGTAATTTCCATGGTGAGTTTTCTGTATGCAAACTCACAATTACTACAATATGGTGTGTAATTGGTTGTTCTGTTAGTTAATTGTGTGGCTAAATCATCTCTCCATAAATAAAGCAGGAAGAATCACACACCATCAATCTAGGAAAACAAATGAAAATAAGATTTTCTACATAAAGTTTTGTAAAAATACTTAATTTCCTCACTCTCAGGAGGAGACAGAGCACTCTGTCAGCCTTGCTGCTGCTGGGTCTGGTCATCTCCTGCTCCCCTCTGGTGCCAGCTGGCGCTCCCAAAGGGATCCTCCAATCCTGGGCTTTGTCACATGGGCTCCAGCAGTACTTGCTTGGTGCTAGGAAACCTGAGATTTGTTATTTTGTTAATTGATCCACTTCACATTCTGTCTTTTGGAAATGGAAAGAAGTGGATTGAAAAATAACTGAGAAAGAACGAGGAAGCTCCTTTGGGCAGGAACAGTCAGAGAGCTGATGGAGCCAGAAGAACAGCAAGAACAATAAGCCTTTGTCCTCACCCTACTTTGTTTTCCTTGAAGTCCGATAGCCCACGAAATGACTCCCAAACCAGCCTTGGTTCCCTCCAGTTGCCTAGTATGATGTTTTCTGGTGGGAATTTCCAAAGTGCTCTGAAGATTTAAGCTTTGAAAATTTTGGCTTCCCTGACAGTTACAAAATATTATGTCTTTGTTTGTTTGTTTGTTTTTTACCAAAAAAAGTGATTTTTAACTAAAATAACAGGGAAAGAAAAGTAATGAGCCTGAATTTTACGTAGCAGAGGAAGAGGAGAAGGTGACTGTGGGAGCATTGCACAAGGCACACGAGCTGGCACAGGTCTCCCTGTGGAACTGCAGCTCCCTGGCAGTGCCCAGACCCAGCAGAGGCAGAGAGCCAAGGCTGGGCACACACTGCCCAAACACATAGATCCCTGCTGGAGCTGCACCCTGCCACAGCTGCCACAGCTGCCACAGCTGCACCTGCCTGCCCTGCCCTCAGGAGCCCATCTGCACCAGGACTCCAGCCTGCCCTTGGAGATTCTCTTCCCCTAGGCCTGGGCTCCCACTCCTGCCTCCTTCTACCTCCACACCAAGGTGCAGCTCCCCCTGCTCAGCCACCAATTCCCAAAATCATGGCTGGTCCTGCAAGTCCTGAAGAGTCAACTAGAGTCCTTCCAGCTGTGCCTCCTCCACGTCTCCTTGCTGCCTGCTGCTGGGTCTATCTACTTCACTCTTCTGTCTCCTCCACTGGGGCAGAAGATTGAGGGTGTCCCATGGATTTTCAGACAGCCAGCCCTCAAGCTTTTGCCTGGCAGGGTTCCAAAAGGGCTCATCTATGTACAAGCCCTCCACAACAGTCAAAGCAGACCAACAATCCACCTGGCCTCCAGCCCCTGCCACGCTGTGCAGAACCTCTCCACCACTGCCACTGTCTGATGCTGAGCCAGGCTCCAGCATGCTCCGGCCAGCAGATTAAATCAGCAGTCTGAGGTCACAGCACCTTCAGCCTTGTTCCTCTGGGCAGATATCTGATATCCTCTGGGGAACCAGGTCCTACATTGCCACTGTCAGCCCAGCACACTGAAGGAACACAGCTCCAGCCTTGATTGGCCCTAATACAGAAATGCAGCAGCCCCAGTGCTGATTCAAAAAAAGTTGTCCTTGTTTTGAGGGCAGTGACAAATGGCAAGAGGACAGGAAAGGTGAGAACAGTGGTGACATCTTTAAACATACTGACCTTGGCAACAAAATATTTCTGGGACTGTGTGACACTGCTATAAATTATTATTCAGGCACACAGGAAATGAAGACATTGGACTGGTAAAAGTGTCCTCCTCCCTTGAAACCAGTGCCGAGCTGTTGGACTGAAAGATGATCAGCAGCAAGGTGGAAGAATCTTTGAAAAACAACCTATTTAGACATCAAGTTGCTCTCACATTTAGACAGCACTCCCTCTACTATAAGCAATTTTCAGCTCTCAAATTATAGGCTATAGAGAGGAGGAAATCAATTGCACTAGATTTACAGGTCTGCAAATGGCCACGTGTGAAGTTATGCACAGGAACATCCCCTTTGGAAAGCTCTGTGAGCCTGAAGGCATCAGGGCTCATCCTCTTCCAGCTGTACCTGTGCTGGCTGAGGCATTGTCTGTTTTCCTCAGGTCCTGAGTGTTTGTGTAACCTGTGCAGGACCACTTCCTACTATTTTAAACCCCTTAAGGTACAGGCTTCCACCTTTTTCCTGGAAAGGTGTGTCCATGATTTAGTACCTAGCACTAATAAGGCATTTTTCATATACTCAGTCTAAAGTTTTTAAAAATACTCTCTCTCCTCTCTTACTATTACTCAAATTCCCAGAACCAATAATAGCTTTTTTTTTTTAATTTTGTACCTGTGTAAATCTGAAATATTCCACAGAATAACCCATTTCTGAATTAATATATGCGTGGCTTTTCCTAGTTGTTGCTTTGTTCTCTAATTCTGGTTAAGTGTTAGTGCTGTGAGTGCCTAGTGAGATCTCACAGTGTACTAGCAACACCCAAACAGCACTGACTGTGGAATATCAACTCCTTAAAAAACAAGGTTACTGTTGGAGGAGAACATTCAGATCCTCATTTCAGTGAAGATTCTCAGTTCTATATCTTGACTGCTCAGAATGAGATAAACATAAGCCTTTATAACCCAGAGAGGTGGTGGCTGGGTGCAAGTGCCAAGCACAAACTGGTGGTCTCCACAACTGGATCAGCTGCTCCATGCAGCTCCCAATTTGAGCAGGAGTCAATGTTTTACCAGAGAAATAAATCAGAGGGCAAAAAATAAAAGAGGATGAGAGTGGGAAGGAAGTCTCACAGAACAATACAGAAGTTACCAAATCAATATCCTATCAGACTCTCCTGTTAAAGGACAGGAGTGGAGAGTCTCTTCAGAGAACTCAGCTCTGGTGAGGGGCTGCCCTCTCTAGAGGGCTGTCTGGACTCTTACCCCTGGAGTATCAGGAGGTGACAAAAAAGAAGCTACAACTATGAGAAAAACCATGTCAGAATGGAATTATTGGGAGAAAAGGATGGATACAGAAGCCAAGTCATATTTGAAACAAAAAGTGTGGTAACTCAGAGAGATTTCCATCCTAGCATTGCATTCTCTGAAAGGTGTATGCAAGGTTACAGCAAAAGCAACTCAGAGCTAAGGAATGTTGTCCTAAAACAGATTAAGTTTCTACTGGCTTGAGAATCTTGATTTCTATAATATCAGAAACAATTTCCACAGCACTCGAAGACTAAACTAGGATTTCTTGCTGTAGACCAAATCTAAAGCATAATGGTTTTGTAGAGGCATGGATAAAGTCCACATAGCTCACCTTCAGAGGCCTTCACAGCTTTACCTCTGGTTGCTAACATAAATTTAGAATAGGGCTTCATTATAACATTCAGGGTAAAAATGGCAAAATGTCTCAAGTCTCCTCTTTGCAGGGACTCTCAGATGAGTTCTCTGCAGCACTCTACCCTTTAAAATCTGAATGATAGTAAAGAAGTGACTGATGCATGAAACTTACTTGAGGTCAGCAAAAAAGTCTTTAAGAAACCAGACAATGATTGGGTCCAAGGAAGTCAGCAATAGCAGACCCTCATAAAGACTCTAGGACAGAGCTTTTTGTAGGAGGTTTCAAAAATACCCATTGCCATATGAACTCACAACAAAGTCTTAAGAGTCTACCTTGGAGTAATTCAGTTCAGGCATGTTCATTCAAAAGCTGCTGGCATTTTTACATCAAGGAGCCAGACTGCTTGGATGTGCTGCTTCTCACATGTATTGGGGAAGGTCAGTGCCATAACTTGGTGCTATGATGGGCTCAATCACCTAGGAATCATCAAATGAAAGCACCAGTTCCTCTGCACTTGCAGCTGTAGGTCTTCCCAAGTTTGAAATCCAGCTGATCATCACTCAGAAATCTTCTCCTCGTTCTGATCAAAGGGCAAAAGATTTGTCTTTGATAGAAAGCTCCTGACAAGAACTTTAAATATTTCAGCCTCCTGGGGCTTGGGCTGTGCTGAAAGATGCTTTTGCTCCTTCAGCTTCTGCTGTGGAGGATCCCTGAGACTGATTTCCTTGAAGCTACTCAGAAGCATAAAATCCTATTAATAAATAAGAACCCCTGTCCCTTGCTGTGACCAGAGCACTCAGATGACTCTGTGAGTTCACCCTTGGCAGAAATATCCAGTTTGATGGTGAGAGTTTATTGGGCCTTTGGACACAAAACATGAAAAAGCTTTGCTATTGAGCTTTTAGAAACACCAAATTAAGGCTTTTGTAGAAGATTCTGATTGTTAAGCTATTAAAGAAAAGCTTTTTGAAGTATCAATGCACTCTGAGCATTGAGGCAAGAAGTATAATGAACACCACCAGGCAACAGCCTGCACCATTGGCAAAGCTGTGGTGATTTGGTGAGGACTTCCTTGTCAGGCACAATCAGGAAGAAATTATAAGGCACATGAAATATTGATATACATATACAGACATATATACATGTACATATGCTTGCTGGAAAGATTGTAGGAAACATAGGAATACTCCTTTTTGTTTAATGCAGCAACTGCAGGAT
This sequence comes from Cettia cetti, assembly GCA_013401135.1. NCBI lineage: Eukaryota > Metazoa > Chordata > Aves > Passeriformes > Sylviidae > Cettia > Cettia cetti. The sequence goes on from VZUI01021430.1 coordinate 18,075, forward strand.
CAAGCCAAAAAGTTATTGAAAAGTATCTTGTCCTAGAGATCCCAGACTAAGAAGTGACTTAACTGAAAAATTATCAATTTCAGAGTTTTTATGCATAGTAAATCTGAAAAATAAAAGTTCTCTTTCCTTTCCGTGCCCTTCTACAACTGACCACACCATGCATCAGAAGTGTTTCAAATACAATAAATCTAAAACTGCTCTAAATATCTTCCTCTGACCCTCCCCTAAGTCTTCTCAATAGAATCAAATGGTTTTTATTGTTAAAACCCAAGCTGAACCAAAATGTAGCCTGAGTGAAAGGGCAATTCACTCCTCCTCCAGTGGCCATAGGAGGGGCTGCCCAGAAAGCAGGGTGTGCTCAAACAGTGCAGCCTGCTCTAAGTTGTGATGTCAGCACCAGCTGAATGTCTCCTATTCTGATAACGCACCAGCTTGATTAATTACAATTAATATTCACGGCTAAATATTGAGGACAAATAAATGTAGTTTGATGCCACACTTGGCTCTGGCTTCATCACTGTGGAAATGTTAGTTCATTCTCTCATCTTGCTTGCCACACTATTGTCAGTTCTCCTTCTTTGTTCTCAAAAGTCCAGCTCCCCAAATTCCTCTGAATGTAAACCTCCGCTGATAACAGGAAGAAGTGCAAGTATGTGATTCCACCAGCAAACGACTCCAGTTTCAATTCCATCTCAGAATCCCAGGTAAATTAATCCTTCCTATTTTCAAGTCTTCAAATGCAATTGCCTGAAGGAGCCTTCCAGATGCTTATCTCTGTGCTCCAAGCTCTGCTCTCTTTATTACTCTAATTGATATTTTCCTCCTCTCTGCAACAAGCTGCAAAATCCAGGCATTGTTGGGGTGAGAAACTCCTCCTCCTCAAAAAACACATCAAGAGCAATTTTTAGCAATTAACACTCAGTTTCTGCTCAAATTCTGCAGCTTTTACCTCTGAAAATTACCTTAAGGAGGAGGCAGCAAAAAAAAAAAAAAAAAAAAAAAAAAAAAATTTGTTTCACAAGGCCTTTATGACAAAAGACTAAAGATGGCTTTTTTTATTCTGTCCTGGGTTTTTGGCTGGCTGGCATAGGTAAAACGGGAGGGTGACAATGGCAATAAGGCTGATTTCTGAACAGAGGGCAGGGGGTTCTAATCAAACTACTTCCTCCTACTGAACTCTAATTCTTAATAATTGGAGAGAACTGACTCTGGGCTAAATTCAGCAGCCACATCTTTATCAAAAGCCAAGAAACATAAGTTTCTTGTAGGAATTATGAAGCTTCATAATTCTGATTTTTTTTTTAAAGGGAAAAATACTTTTGTTCATTTTACTTGGAATTTCTGACCTGAAATAAAAATTTGAGACACTGAAGGACACTGCATTGATTCTTGGATCTTCCTGCCCAGAGCTCCCTGCAGGATCAGGACTCTCATTTGAAAGTGATAGAAAGAGAGTTCTGTCTTCTAGGACCTAGTTTCGTTCACTTCAAAGCAAAAGGTGTGTCTTCCCAAGCTTATCTTTTAAAAGTTTCTCTCTGTTACTAGTTTAACTTCTCTTTTATTCTCTCTCTAGGATCTTTTCTCTGCCATTTAACATAAATGGATTAATTCAGCCAATGCTGTGACACTCATATGAAGTAAAAATGCCAACTAGAGATGTCACTTGCCTTGCTTATGTAGTCATTCTGTGACTACAGATTTTGTGAGGTTTGCTTGTGAAAGAGTTTACAAGAATAATCTTCAATACTGGAACCCGATCCATCTGTGCAGACACCACTGACTTCACTGGGTCTGCCACAGCTGATCAAATTGCAGGATCAGTTCCTACATTTGTACTGAACTCTGCCAGGTTGTAAATAACACATTGGAAAAGAAATCAAATCTACCCCTTGGTATACAACAGATTATTCTAATATGACAGATACAGATTGGATGTAGCCCTGGTTACGCTGTCCTTGCCCTGCTTTCAGTCTGTTACTGTTGGCATGAAGTGGGTAAAGAAGAACCAGTGCCAGAGAGGTCATCATTAACGTGGACTCCTGAAAGTAGGAAGGGATTTGTGAAGGCAGGTTTTTCTTCTGAGGAAGAAGGCATAGGAAGGAGATAAGGAAATTGCTGGAGGTAGATGGCAGGGTGAGTCTCAGGCAGATGCCTGGGCTGCCATCAGCCTCAGAGTACACAAAAGCTAAACTCAGCATCCCAGCTGGGATGTGATGTGCAGTCAGGCAAAGGGAGGTGATTTCACAGAGGAGAAATGGTTCAAATTTTAAAAGCTCAGACTTTTCATGTTTTATTTTACATTAATTTTCATTTTAACATAGTAGTTTCCTTAGCAGCTTGTTTGCCTAGCAGCACTAACATCTGGCAGAAAAAAAAAAAAGTGTTTTGTTTAGCAGAGACAGTACCTGCCTATCTCTGTGTCCCCTTCCTGCAATCAAAGCACAGAAACACATTTGTGGACACACAGCTAATGCCTCTAGTTAGCAAGGCCAACTTAAATGTGTGTTGTGGTCTTTTGGGTCAGCCATTTGGTGTTTTGCAGAGCAGGTGGCACAGCTGTGGCACAGGTGTGACAAAGACAAGAACTGAAGTATCATCTCCTAAGTCTCATCGTGGTACCTTAACTGGAAAGTTTCTGTTCTTATTGTGTTCAAGAATTCTCTGGGCAAAATGCACAGAATTCTTTGGTATTCTCAGTTGAATAGAGAAGTGGCCAAATGCCATTAACAGGTCATCCTTGTTTTTGATGGCAAAAATCAAGAAAATTAAAAATTAAAATTTTTTTAGGAGCAGGCTGATCAGTTGCTATGCCAAATGAAGAATTCACCTTATTTTCATCCCACTGCTCCATGCCACCTCTGTTGGGGTGTGCAATACAGGGATGGACAGAACATTATTTTTCCTAAAAAGGCCACTAACTCACTTTAATACACACACAGCTCACATTCTGGACTGGTAAAGTACCTTCCATTCCCTTTTTACTTTGGATATCTATTGCTGTAATAGATACTTTACACTTTACAGTGTCTAATAAAATATGATGAGAAAAAAGAATAATTGGACTTTTCAAACACAGATTGACCACCACCTACCATCTTAGATGTCAACATTCACATTTTCAGCAAAACAGTTCTGGTTTTTTTGTGAAAATTAAAGTTTACCAATTTTATTTTTTTTTTTTAATACTTATGACATTAGATGTGTCAACTGCCTGTGAACCATATGAAAAGCCATATGAAGATTTTGGCTTTGAAAAACTGCTACAGAATATACTTTAAATCATGTAAATCTTTGAAGGTGTATTCAGTTGTAATGGGTTCACCACATTTTATTACTAAGGAATAAGGATATATATCTCTCTTTAAAATATAATGTTTGTGTGATTAAAGAGAAATCATTAAACCTAAGATCTCTGTATTGAGAATATCTTTGAAAAAAGTTGTAATTACATATTTTACTCTAGTTTTCTGAGGAAACAAAACTTAGGTTATAGCACTGTCTGCCTGTCCATCAGTCTCAAAAAAAACCCCAATCTGTAAAGGGGTAAAAAACTCAAGTGGGAAATACCTGCATACTTTGTGGAAACTGCTGGCACATTAAAGAGCCATGGAATTGTTGCAGCTTGGAGGGACTTTCAGAGGTCATTGAGTCCAGCCCTTGCTCAGAGAAAGACTGGGGTTATTTGGAGCCATTTGCCACTGGAAAGAAAAGCCATAAAAGTCTGAGGTTATTGCAGGATATTGAGTGTTACGAAACGTAGAAAATACATTTGCAGGGCATGAAACTTCATGCATCCCACTACTTGTGGAACAAGTTGCTATAGATAAATACATACATTGCAGTCAAACAAATAACCTAGTTTCCTCAGCTCATTTTAAACCTTGAACAACATTTTATGGTTTTTGCCTGTTGGCTTCCTGTCTCACATGCTGCAGGCTTGTAATCGTTTCTTTCCCCACACTCAGCTTGAAGGTGTTTGCAAGAGCCACTGATCACCTGCTTCAGCTGGAAGGTCTCTGGTTTGCAATTATGTTGATCTAGAGCACCTGGGACAATGGATACGATTGTTTGGGTGCCTAAATAAAGGTTCCTGTCACTCTTTCCAGGTACAAAGCAACCCAGGCAATGGGGCAAAGCATTAGAAGGACCATGAACAACAGAATAGGGGGGCTTCTGGCCACCATGGGATAATTTAAAACTACTTTTATCACTCTAGCAGCATGTGTCTCTTCATATGTGAGACGGAGGATGAAAACAACGAGCGACCAGAAGAGGCTGCCTGAGTGGAGCACACTCAGTGTCTTGAGTGTGTGTCAGAGCCTGCTGGCACAGAGGCACATCTGCATTAATGGATAGTCATCCACAAACACAGCAGAATAAGCTGCACAAGCAGCAACCCCAGTTCTGCTGGTTTAGTGCATCTGTATTAAGGGTGTGTGCTGGTGTAACTGCCCTTCTGTCATTAAATGGCTATACATCTGCTTAATTATAGACACCTGCACACATATGGAGCACCATGGGCTGCTGGAAATGAGTCCTCACCGGCAGGGAGAGGCCATTCTAGGCTGAACCAGGGCAGCAAATGGAGCCAAGTGGGAAGCAAGATTTCCTGCAGCAGGGAGGAAATAAGCAGCCTGGCAGAAACACGCCTGGTCTGGGCTGATCCTGCCGGGGGGCACAGGATGGGCTGAGCACCCTCCTCCTTTCCTTCAGTTTTCCAAGCAGTGGCCATCAGGCCCTGCTGAAGATGGAGGTGCCCCAGAGCAGGACGGGATGAACCTTCCAGCTCTGCCACACTCAGGATCTCTCTCCTGGAGGGCAGAGGCACAGGGAGACACTGGGCTCTCTCTGGTTCCCCAAGGCTCAGCCTGGAGCAAACACGGGCTTGGGAGTGTTTTAAAAATAAACAGCCTGACTTGGATTTATTTTTACATTTCAGGGAGGCTGAGGAGCAGGTCAGCCTCTCAAAACAAAGCCCATTTTTTCAATGGCATTTTAAAGACGATAGCACCTCTTTAACTCCATCTCATTAGGATGACTAATGTGGAGGGAATGTGGCGAGGCTGCTGCAGTCCCAGCCCTACTGACCCCGGCACACACGGGCGATCCCCTCTGCCTGCCGGCCCACGGCCGGGACCTGCGAGATGAAATCCCGCGCTCAGGTGCAGCTCCACCAGATTGCCCAGTGGGCAAGAGGCCACGAGGGAGGGCGGGGAGACAGGATGGAGGCCTGAAGAGAAGATTCTGTTAGTGGGTGTAAGAAATGAAAGGAAGGAGTGAAAAAGCAAGGACAAGAATGAAAGGAATGGATACCTAGACTCTATTCATGATGTTCCTGCTAATGGTATTTACTTTACTTTTTTGTAAATATCAGTAACCCATGACAGAGATTTGCCCAACTTTCCTGCACAAGGAATTTGCCATCAGAACTTCAGTGGACAGGAGTCACAGGAGGATGTGGTGTGCAGCAGAAACAGATTTTTAAGAAAATATGAGGCACTTATGGATCAGCTGGATGAGTAAGCGATTTGGAATCAGCGCTGGAAAGGAGGCAGTGGGAAGTGCTTGCAGTAGGGACATGGCCAAGTGGTTATACAAAGGTGACTGTCCCTTCAAAGGACAGAGCCTTCCTGTCTTGTGCTGGAGAGCAGAAAATTTCAGGAGGGAGTGGCAAAGGGTCTGGAATATTCAACAGATGTATTATTCATGTGTTTAGGAGAAAGTGTTAGCACATGCTGAGATCTGGACTTCATCTTAGGCTCAACAGCTAATAAGATTTCTATTTCCTGCTTAGAAACAAGCAAATCACTGCTACAATCACTGGCTGATGGTATAAAATGCCAGCTATTTAATTATTTCATAAATGCATTTGACATTGCTTTCTACCCATACTTAAAATTTATTCCCTCTTAAATATAAATACTTCAATCAATTCTCAATAGATTTTTGCTATTTTTGCACAATATAAACGACACATTTTAACGTTTTTCAAAACATTTTAAGGTACTTTAGACCTTATTGTAGCTGGACTCTCAAGAGATAAAGTTGGCTTAAATTAGGAACATAAAATTAAGTGCTGGATTTTGATATGCTGCCTTCACAAACTGATGATGCATTGTTCCCACACGCAGCTAATGACAGGAAAATTCCCGCCTCTCTCTTTAATACTACCTTTTACACTTTTCCACAGTAAAGGATTTGTACAAATTTTGCACAATTTCTAGTCCCCTAAAACAGTAGAATTTTGGAACATTATCTCAACAATTTTGGCAAACTATCTGCCTTAAAGTGAACTGGAAGCTCAGAGAAATTTTTGCATACAAATGAATGTTTTTAAGGCTTATGATAACATGAGCCTACAGTTAATTTTAGGGATTCATTCTTTGCAGTAGTGAAATTGTTTTCCTCAGTTGTTGCTTGCCCACAAGCCCGTGTCCGTGGCTGAAGAATCAGGTAATAAACCCGTAGCCACCCTCTTGTGACATACTGGTTCATCCTGTATTGGGGATCACTTGGAAGGGAGGATGGAGGGATGAGTTCAAACCTGTGTATGATTTAGGAGGTTGGAATGGAAGTCGTTAGGAAAGAGTAATTGTTCTGGGAGGTAATTATAGGGAAAGACTGGCAGTGGCGATCTCAAAGTTTAGGACATGAGGAGACTAAAGATATGTGCATCAATCTCTGTCTGACCCTCTGTCCTAATCTTCCTCTTTTGCTGAGACACTGTAAACCCAGATCTGCCAGATTTGTCATGTTTGCGCCTGGGTCAATAGCAACAAATAACTTCCAGATTCGTAATTCATTTTTCTTTAAAAAAGCTTTTGAAAATTCAGAGGAACAACAGAAAAAGTCAGAGTGTATTTTTTGAGAGGTAGATTATTAAATAAAGTGCTTTTAAAACCTGATCCTCCCACTACTACCCTCATCTTCGCTTATTTTTCCATTTTCTGGACCTGGAATTTACTTCTTATGGCAGGGTTTCACACGTCACACCTGGAAATTATTTTCCTCCCCAGTCTACCCCTGTAGACTCTTGTCTGAGAAGCCAGACATGTTGAATTTCCCCCCTCAGATTGGGTTTGCTTTGCTCATTTTATAAACTACAAAGACAAATAATTCATTTATCTTCTTGCGGGCAGACCAGCACTGTCTGCTTAGGTACATTTTCAGTCCCTTCAGGAGGCCAAATTTTGCATGTTCTGAGTCCTTCCCTTTGGAGACTACCCTGCTGCCTGTTTTCCAGGATCCTGAAGTAAACACTGGACTGTTTAATGGAACTCTCCCCGGCCTTCCAACTACACTTTCATCCTTAAATGAAGTTGCTTCCTTCATTGCTCTAACCGCAGCCTGGACCAGCCAGGTATTATCTATTCATCTGCACCCTGCCTTCTCCATCCATCCTGGGAAAACAGGTCTCTTCTCTGGGAGCGACTACATCCTCCAGACAAGGCAGACAAAACAGTGGCATGCAGGCGAGGGACAGTCTTGTTTACAGCAGATTCTTCCCTTTCCACACATCACACAAACGCGTCCTTTATCCGCCCGTCCATGCCGCACAAGAGGCAGCGGGTGCCTGCCGAGCCCCGCGCGAGGCCCACCTCGGGAACGGCCACGCCAGAGCCCCCGGCCCGGCCGCGGCCCCGTGCGGAGGAGGGTCGGCCATGAGCCCCCGCACGGCCGCGGGCCCGGGCGCAAGGGGCAACCGAGCCCACGGGGCCCGTCCGGAGCCGAGCCGGAGCCCCGCGGATCCCGCGCGAGGCGGCCGGTGTCGGTGCGG
>VZUI01021433.1:0-14092 GCA_013401135.1 Cettia cetti
GCCTCGCCGGGAGCCACGGCAGCGGTGAGTGGGGCCGGCCGGGGGGAGCGGGGCAGGGCGGTGCGGGCGGCGGGCGCCTTTCCTGGCGAGGCTCCGCGGCGGAGGCGCGGGGCTCTCCCGGCGGCCGCGCCCGGGCTGCGGAGCGGCTGCGGAACCTCCGCGTTCCCTTCAGCCGAGAGCTCGGAACCGCTGTGTCCCCTCGATCCGAGCGGCTGCGGAACCGCTGGGTCCCCTCGGTCCGAGCATAGAGGTGCCCCCGGTGCTCCGGTGCCCCTAAGCCGGGGGTGCGGGCCCGGGCAGGGCTGTCAGGGCCACGTTTCGGGCCCGGCGCGGCGACAGGAGGAACAGCAATGAAGCAGCTCCGGTTCTGGCCGCCGGTGGGTTTGGAGGAGTTAGAAATCCCCCGGAGCCCCGTGAGCTCTCTGTGCCGGGGGGATCCCGCTGCCTTCCACTCCGGGCTTGGGACGGCTGATGTGTCCAGCTGTCGCTCTGGCAGCTGTTCTCTGCACGGCACAGGGACACTTGGGGACATCTTTCACCCCCCCTGCCCTTTCCCCCACGGCAGGTGGGTGACACCCGTGCCGGGTCACCTGTGGCTGGGTATCCATCACCCCAAAGGACGTGCAGGGGTGCAGAGCAGGGAACCTGGCAGCAGGCAAGGTGTGCCAGCTGTACACCTTCTGCAGATGCCTAAAACATAATTCTGCTCTGTGTGTGTGTGAGAATATAATTGCTGTGTTGGACATCACAGGGAGTTGGAACCAGATTGGTTTAAGGTCGCTTCTAACCCAAACTAATCTATGGTTCTATAATCGTGTCGACTTGGGATTTTTAAAATGCATGGATAAGGAGAACAAGGACAAGTGTGAAGCACATAAAGGCTGCTGCCAATAATGTAGATTGAGGGTAGAAACACAACTCAGCAATGGCTCAGTGTGGCAGGAGAGGATGGATCCAGCTCTGTTTAAACAGACACTGTGCTTAGGAGGATGCAGTGTCTGTTCTGAGGGATTAGCCATGGGAAGTCATATTTTGAGCTATGTCTAGAATACTAAGTACAGTGCAAGGAAAACTTGGGATTTTTTTTTTTTTTTGGTGATTCTTTTACTGGGGGAAGCAGATGGAAATAATTCCAAGTCGTGTCAGTGTTTAAACTAAACTCCACTTAAACCCAGCTTTGCTTGGGGAAGATTGTAGTTTTATTTCTGAGAGGAGTGGATGTACTTTGGTACTGCTTTATTTGCGTGCTGGAGCTCGATATTAAGTTCAGTTTTGCCCTTATAAGGGGACTGGGAGGCATTTCCTCCTGGCACTTGTTTTTAAAACACACAGGAAGTTGCACCTTGATCTGGGTCTATGCTAGGTGATACCAAGACAGGTGCTTTGAAATGTGGGGCCACCTCAGGACGTGCTGCCCTGGCCGAGCCAACAAACCCGTCAGGTTTGAGATGTTAAAAGTTTGTCGTGGCAGGCAGATGTTACAAATGTTTTTGTCAGTACATTTTTTGTGATTCAGTTGTTAAATATGTTACTAATCCAAGTGTCACAGTATCTGCAAGCTGTCCCTAAGCCCGGTGGCATGGAGTGACTCTGGCCTTTGGGAAAAGCGATGTGAAAAGCTTGTAAAAAGCCAGGGTGAATGGTTTTAAACTTGCATAAGACTATAAACACAAAACGAGAACATTTTTTAAGTTTGTCAACTCCTGGAAGGTTGTGCACTGCACAGTGAGTTCAGAATTAATTGCAAAGTGCCCCTTTTTTGAGAGGTAGCTTCTGTGAGTGTTGAACTGTTTCTGTATGTTCAAATTGTCAGCTCAATAATTTTAGTTAAAAAACAACCAGGAATATTTAATGGAAAGACTTTGAAAAGTATCAGCTGCAAAGCAAAAAGCTGAATTGCACCTGAACAGTCACCCAGGGGGTAAAATCAATATTGCTTTTAAACTCATTTTTCCCTTGGTCAAACAGAGTCCTCATTTTCAAGTTAAATTCTTTTGCCTTACCTCTTTGGGGCTGCAGGTAAGACAGGGTTCTTACAAGAGGTATAAATTCAGGAAGTTTAGACTGACGTTTCTTTAGTGGTTTAGTCGTGCAAATAAAGACAGAATTCAGAGAGATCAGCCTCCCTTTTATGTGTGGAGGGGAAAAATGTGTTTTCATAGGTAGCATCCTGACACCTTCACCTCTTGTACCGCTCCCTGCATTTGGAGGTGAAACAGCTTTTTCTTCAACAGAGCTGGCCTCAGGTTCTTTGGCAGCTTCTGATGCCTGAAGAGGCTCAAAATGAGGAAGGGAGCTTCAAAATCCAGCACCCAGATGGATGATCCTTGTGTTGGATGAGGATTGCAGCAGAAAGAGCTGCTCTGATTCCACAGAGAAAGGTGTTTGCATTGTTTGGAGATGCCAAAGGTTTCACACATAAAAGCAAACCCTTAGGACTGAGGTGTGAAAAGGGTTGTTGTGAGAATTTCTGACCCAGAAAGGAGCTTGAGAAGCCAAATTGTGGAGGGAGCACTGAGCTGGGGCTCGGTTCCTGATTTGCCTCGTGTCCAACAGCAGTTAAAAACAATCAAATGTTTTCTTCTGGGTGAAAAACTGGCAATATTCATGTTTTTCTTTTTCAGCCTGGCTAGCAGTTTGCAATTCAGGCGTTATTCCTGTAAACACACTCCGAGCTTCTCCAGATCTTTGAAGCACTTAAAATGCAATTAGGTTTCAGGTATTGGTGGTGGCAAACACTTGCTAAATTGCTAGAAAATTGCTAGAAAATGGCTTTTACAGTTCAAGCACATAATTTAGGCAGTTGATGCCTGAATACAGCCTGATGGGCTGATACAGCTCAGTTTTGCTGGCAGGGTGAGACAGAAACGCTTGAACCTCACCAAGAAGGAAAGTGGAGCTTTAAAAAAAAAAAAAAAAAATCAGCATTTTGGGGTTTTGGCAGCTAAATTGTCAGTTCCATCTCTTGCTTTAGTTTCTGTGCAGGACGTGAAGTGACAGATTCAGGGGGGTTGTTCTCTCACTTGATTTCTTTAGCAGCACTTTGGGGCTCCCATCCAGGATTTGTTTTACATAAATCCTTCCAAAAAAAAAAAAAAGCCCTGAAGCACTGCTGAAAACTACTGGAAGATGAAGTTGCTGATGGTTTTCTTGAGCAAAATGGCTGCAGTTTCTCTTGACTGCAAGTGGCAAGGAGGAAGTACAATTTAGTGGTTTTAATGTCCTGGCCTGTTGCACACAGGTGGATTTTTAAGGAACATGCCCTGACCATTTTCTTCATGCTGAAGGGCATTATAAAACTGCAAACAGTTTTGCTGGCTGGAGTAATTCTTGGAGGTTTTGTTTGGTTGTTGTTTTGGGTTTTTTTTTGTTGGTTTTGTTTTTTTTTTTTTTTCCTTGAGCTGGTTATATAAATGTAATATAAGTTGCATAACTGACAGAAAAATTGAGCTGCAGGAAACTGGGAGAGCAGCCTCAACATGGAAAAGTAAAGTCTGGAGCAGTTACTCTGCATATCAATAAAGCCTTTTACACAGTGTGGGAGGTTTGATAACGGTGGTATTAATATGGTTCTCTGCATGTGATGTGATTATGATTGTGCCTTGAAACTGCTGGCACATAAAAGTATTCTGCTTAACTTATTCTAGGTTTCCTTCTCTCCCCTCTGGGATGTAAAAGGTAATCTGGGAAATAAAGGAAAAGAACTGGGAGTTGGGGGAAAAGCAGAGGATTTATGTATGATCCTGGACTGTGAGGAAAGGTAGGGGTGAAAACCTGGGAGAAACAAAAAAAGTTTTTATATGAGAAGGCACCAACCTGCAGAGTAAGGTGGAAATAAGCAGAGAGTAGGAAATTTGTTAAATTAGAGTGGTTTGTTGTTGCTGTTGGTCCTGCTTGGATCTGATTGCAAACAGGTTTTTGGTTTTGGTTTTTTTTTTTTTTGGAAATACCAAGAAGGAGAATTTACAAGGGGATTTGTTTTGGGAAACTCAGCTGTCATAAATCCATTTATCTGGTAGCTTTGCTTTATGATAGATTTTACTGCTACTCCTTTGAAGCAGGTCTGCTGCATCAGGGAGGCTCTGCTAATAAAAGGAATTAATCCAGTGTTTAATGCAGTATTCTCTGGATTTTCAAGCACGTGGGGTTTACTGTGAGTCAAGAGTTTGGCCCTGGTTCCCAAAGGCATAATTCCCTTTGAACACAAAATCTGACAACTGCTCTTCCTCCTTCCAGGAGAAAACTCCTAAAGGGAATTTGCACATTCCTCCCTTGTTTATAGAATGGATCTGAGAGGGGCTTTGGCTTGTTTGAGCCCCAGAATATGAATATAGTTCAAATTTTTAGCAGTTTTGGACTCCAAGTGCTGTTTAGACTGTTCCTTGAGTGCTTCCTGTCTCTTCCAGCTATTCCAAGACTCAGTGGAATCTGTCTTGCTCATCAGGGGGCCCAGCTGGAGTTCAGCAGGATATTGAAATATTAAATTGTTTTAGTGATATTCTGAATAATAACCTTCCAATGTGTTGCATATTCTCTCAAAATGAGTTTATTGGTCTTTCACTTCAGGTCTTTGAAACCACTTCATTTTCCTGGCTGGAAGCTGGCACTGAGCTAATATTGACTGATGTCATTTGGAACAGGAAAAAATTGTTGTTCAACTTAGGAAATCTGGGAAAAACCCCTTAACACCTTGTTTGTCAGGAAAAGGACAGCTCTAAAGCTTCCACTTTTATTTTTTTTTTTTTAATAGATAAGGAAAAGGGAGCAGACAGTGCTCAATCCATGCCTGGGACAGGAGGGAGGGGAGGGAACACAATTTGTTTGTGTGTGGACTCAGATTTTCAGGAAATGAATTTGGCAGAGGTGACTTTTATGTTCATTTTGAGCCACCAGCGGCACGGAGAGATACATTAAACAAAACAAACCTTAAAAACCTTGGCACTTGGACTGTCTAAATGACTTCCTGGTGCTTGCCATCCATAAATACCTGGCTCTGCTCTCTGGATTTTACTGAGGTATGATAACAAATGCAAAATAGGGGTTTTTTAAATTTGTGTGGGTTGTTCTGTTTGATTTTATTTCTTTTCATGAAGATAAATTAGTTGTAGAGCATCAGATGTTTAAGGGAAAAGAAAATTATTAAAGATACCACCTTAAGTGCTGCATTATGCTCAGTCTTTTGTATTTAAATCTCTTTTGCATGGGTTGGTTTTTTTGTCCCCAGGATAGAAAACTCAACTCTTCTCTCAAGCTGCTGGCCTCCTGCACGGAAAAAAGGGGTGGCCACCTTCAGTGCTGAGGTTTTGCATCCAAACCAGCTGGAAGGTGGCACTTGCAGGTCACTTTGTGTGCTGATATTTTGTGTTTCGTGTTTACTGAGGATGCACAAGAAATAACCTTTCACTTTCTGGACACTTGTGTATTTCACTTTTCCTCAAAGTACGGCAGTGCAGGCACCAATAATTTTGAAATTGCTGGGGCTGAGAGTTTAAAAGTTCATAAAGGAGCAGAGATCAGGGAGCCTGAGCTGTGTGTGTCACACCTTTGTGTTGTCACCCTTGCCAGCTCTGTCACTTTGTGCTACAGGAATTACCCTCCCTCTTAAAAAAAAAATAGTATTATAAATTCACCGTTTGCCTCTTTGCTCTTTCCTGCTCTTGATTTGAATTGCATTCATAATAAATTATATATATATTTTTATTCTTCTGCCCTTCTTTCTTGTCCTGAATACTCAAGCTGAAGGAAGAAAAAGGTGCATTTGACTTTGGTAATGAAGTAACAGCAGCAATTCCCAGACTCAGCACTTGCTACCTTCCAATGTTCCTGATACAAAAATCTGTTTGGGCTCTACAGGTTGTAAAGGGCACCAGGTATTTCTGAAATGGAGTTATAACCTTGTAACTTTTCTATTAGAAGCTTCGGGGCTTGGCTTAGATGTCTTTTATTTGACTTAAGTATTGATTTGTAGAAGCCTTTTAGTAATTCCAGGCCTTAAAGAGAAGGGATAGTCAGGAGCTCATCCAGGCTCTGCTCTGGTGAGAGACAAGGGACCTGTGTAATCCCTGATTTTTGGTAGGGTTGTAACAATTCATTGCCAAAGAAATTTGTGTTTATTGTCCCGAGGGGAACATCGAGGTTGTTTATTGATGATACAGAACAAATCCCCATGGAAATGCAAATTGAGCTTTCCCAACTGGAATTCTCCCCTTGAAGCCTTTGTTTTACCACGTGGAAAAAAATCAACTTGCCTTGTTCTACACCAGTTTTAGGAGGAATTCATGGCCTCGAACACTTTCTTGTAGCTGTGGGATTGATTAACAAAGGGAGAGCCTGGGTTTGATTTCGATGTCAAAGCCACACAGGGTAAGTGAAAGGATGTATAGGGCTGGCTGCCTTCGAGCTGCATTTTTACCAAAGAACAGCTATCTTCTGCCAAGTTAAAAAAAAAAAAAAAACAAAAACAAAACACCAAAAAAACAACAACCACCCTGTGGTTTTTACAGTCCTTTCAGCTTCCTGCACGTGTGACTGACAACTCAGCCCGGCTGCAGATATAGAAGCAAGATACATCAGCAAACAGGCTTGGCTTAAAAAGAAGGCACCTCTTAAATCCTGAGTGCTCACCCCGGGCCAGCACAGCCTTAAACACCCCAAAGCCGAGGCACCGATCAGATTAACCGGGCTGTGGGATTAATTCCTCACCCTTTGTTGGGATTGACTGGATGTTTACCTTGCAATTAAAGAGTGTGCTTACCTCCAGGTTTAATCACAGCGTGTTCTTAGGAGTTTGCTGTTGAATTAAGTGAAAAAGAAACTAACATTTTTCTTGGCTCGTGGGGTGTCCTTCAGGCTTCTCCTCAGCTCTGTGGGAATTTGAGAAAATCCTGTGTGAGGAACACCCAGCTGAGTGAGTTGGAGCAGTTTAGCTCCATCAGGCACGGAATTGTTCACGGAATTGTTCACAGAGTTGTTCACAGAATTGTTCTCCCCACATTTGCGCCACAGCCTGGGCCTGGTGCTGTGCCTGTGTGTCATTTCCCGTTCCTATAGATCCATCCTCTCTCTCTGTACTTGAAATATTAATTTCAATATTAATTTTATGTGACCAAGGCAGGACCTGCCAGCTGATAAATCTGCATCCTGCCTCACCTTCACCTCTTGACGTGACCCCTCATTGATTTTGTTTTGTGTTTTGTCTGATCGACAAACTCCTCAGGACTTGTTCAATCCTCTGTGTCCTTGTTACTTAACTGCTTCATGGAGTTTAATTAGCAGCTTAATTGCTGTGTTTGTTTGTGTGCACACACTGCTGACTCCCTTTTGGCTCCTGAGTTCTGTAAAAGCTCAGCTTTGCACACAAAAATCCGTGCCTGTCACTGAAATTATTACATAAAAAACCTGGATTTCTCCAAGCTTTGTGGCAAGTTCAGCCTTTGAAATACAGCTGAGATGCAAACCACTCTTCCTGATAATTTTGCTGATATTGCAAAAGTTTTTGTTAAAAACCACAACTTTTTCCAGCCAAAACCAGGGAAAAGAAGATTTACTGCCTGTTTCGGCTCACATTTTAGAAGTTGTTTAATCTGCAGTAGTTCTGCATTTAGGGCCAGGCCAGCTGGCAATTGTGCACATGATCACCCAAAATGTCCCATCCCTGCTCTGCTGGGTGGGACATTTCCTTTTTTTACCAATAAAAAAAGTTTACTGATTTACCACCAGTAAAGCAGTGACACCTTCACCAGGCTCTGGTGTTCATCTGCTCACACCACAGCAATTTTAGAAATGTTTTAGGGGATGTTCTAATCACCAAGTTATCCTTTAAAAAAACCCAACAACTTCTCTCTCCAATATGGTTTACAAGTTTTCGAAATCAGTGGAGATGAGCAGCTTTCCCAGGCCCTTTCAGGATATTTATTTATTAAAACCTGCTGTCGTTCAGTTCCAGAGACAGGGAAAGTTGGGAGTGGTAAATTAGCAGGGAAAAGTGCCATAATGATCCTTATCTTTTGAACAAATACACTCTTACGGTCCTATAAAACTTCTCTACGTGTCTGTACTCGTTGGGAGGGCGCAGCCTGAAACAGAAATGTTTAATTTGTTAATCCCCAACCAAAAGCTAAGAAGCAGCTTTCTATGTTCTGTCTCTGTGTTCATAGAGCTTAATTTTTTAGGATTTAGTTTAGAATCAGACTCTTAAGGGTAGGGTTTAGGCCATGCCTCTGCAGAGAGCAAGGGCTCTGCTCCACGAGCATCCCGTTATCAAATGGGCTAAAATGGGGTAATTCCCTTTTCCCCCCATGTGTCTCAGCCTCATCCAGAGCCAGGGCTGAGCTAGAAAATGGGGATAGGAGGGAAAAGTTCCCTTTTGGGAGTTTGATCTGGCTGATGTGGAGGAGCCCAGGGTGGTGGGTGCTCTTCAGCAGAGCTGGTGACTCAGGGTTGTGCTGTGCAGTTGGCTCTGATTGGAATTTTCGTGCTGAGCCCTCACATAATTTTCTCAGTTTCCAGCTCAGGTTTGTCTTCCTGCTTCAATTTACATTTGATCCTGATTGTTTCCTGGAGCTGGGACCTAAAAATATAAACCAGGGCGGGTTTTTATCTGGGAGCGTGAGTAATTGGGGGGGGTCAAGCCAATTAATTACACAATAATTGTGTTCTTTCCTCTTTCATTTTGTAGCTGTGGCCTTGTTCTAAGTCAAAAGCTCTGGCTTTAGGAAGAGAAAAATGGTAATTGGATCAGGATGTGTTTTTAATAAGACAAAATGTCATCTTATGCTTAAGAAAATAAATCCTTTGTAGACCAGTCCTCTCATTAAGAGGCTGGAACATCTTTCATTTAGCACTTTAGTAAGAAATAATTTTTAATAAAATTGACACCTCAGACATCCATTTTTAATGGATTCTAATTTGATTTATTGCCAGATTAAAAATGTGTGTTTCAGTCCTGTGGATAACTAGCAAGGAATGGCTGTTCCTGGAATATCTGGAATTCTCTTCCCTTGCCCCATCTGTTTGCTCTTGTGTGACAGTAAACAGCAAAGAATTCACAAAATTTTAAAACTGTGGCTTTGGCTTCTGCAATTCTCAATTAAACTTTCATCATTCCCAGCTGAAATGGCAGGGTGGCTTTTCCAGAGCTTTTATCAAGGCAAGGCATTTTTCCTTTGGGGAAGATGCCCCTGCCCATGGAATGAGATGGGTCCTTCCCAAGCCAAACCATTCCATGATTCCAGGCCAAGCACGTGATGGGAACTGGCAGAAAACAGAATTTAAAGCAGCCTAAACAAAGTCCTTTGCCCTGATTTCAGTGACTTCTGGTCACCAGCCATTAGCTCTGCATTTCTTGAGACTAAAATAAGAAGTGGGATGGTATTTTTGGAGTGTTTAACACTTAATGAATCCAGGCTCTTAATATCACAAAAATAAAAATTACAGAGCAAGTGTTCTAAGTGTAATTAGCTTGTCTTGCTCTGATTGATGAGGAAATAGTGCCATGCAAATTTCTCTCTTGGGAATCGAGTTCTCCTCGTGGTGATTTTGTAGAACAGAATTTATGGGGTTTTTTGTTGAAATTTGGGTGAATTTGCTCATGAGAATGTTTTTTTTTGCATGTCTTGTGCCACTAAAATGTCAGATTTTCAGCAGGGATTAATTGTACAGTGAGCCTTGAAGGGGGACAAAAATAGATGGATTTGTTGAGTTTATTTCCCTGTAAGAATGAGGAAAATTACTCCTTTTTTTTTTCTATTTACCTGGAAAGATGTGTCTGGAATTGTGTGGAGAGATGCAGCAGGCAGTTTTTAATTGCAAATGAACTTTTATATAAAGATAACCACTGTGTATGCACAAAAGTCACACGCATAAAAACAAATGTTGGCTTTTTTATAGCTGGTTAAATATAATTTATGTGCATTTCCACTTGAGAAATGAACCAGTTTGACTTTGTGACATAAACACCGAGGCAGAAATGCAGATTTCCAGGTTGTGACACCCAGGGCAATATTTTCATTTGAAAATCAGGTATTTGCCCTCTGTGAGGTGCACGTGGTAATTGTCAGATTGCTTAAGAAAAGTCCTGGGGGGTTGATACATCCAAGTTTCTGCAAGAATTACAGATTTATTTTTTTTTTTCCTAAAATTGATTTCTATGAGTTTTATTTCTGCTTAACCTTTCAACAATCTGCTTCATGTCCCTAATATTTATTTAATGTGTTTTGAAATATTCTTTCATGTCTTTGAATTCTGAATTTATTCAAGCATCTTTTTTTTTTTTTTTTTTAAATATTCTGATGCATTTTGAGTCAGTTTTCATGAGATAACAACGCTCTGGTAATTACAGTGACAGGGCAGTGGTTTTTGAACCTCCCAAAAACCCAGAGGTTTCTGTAAATTATGGAAATGCCTGATGTGGGATTGCCAGTTTTTGTAAGGGATGAACCAACAACAAGCTGAAATTGGAGGTTTTGTTCTTCAGATTCCTGCGTGATAACTTGCAATTCAATTTCTGAGTTGTTTTTAAGGCCACAAAAGAAGGAAGTTCTTTATGGAGAAAAGAATTTCGAGCTGAAAGCCCCCTCAGCTCAGTTTGGTGCATGCACGGGGCTCCTTCTGCTTTTATTTCTCCTTATTTTCTGCAGGATTTCACATGCTTTACAGGGGGATTTGCTTCCCAAAGTGGAATTTGTAGGAAGTGCTGCCCACTGCAGTTAAATGTTTATTGGCCAGAAGAGCTGCACTGTATTTGTAAATTGGCTGCAGTTTTGGAGGCAAGCAGGAAATGTCCAGGTGCTTCATAAAAGTTCTTTTTTCCAGAGATTTTGGGTTGGAAATCCAGGCTTTGGAATTGTGACTGTAAAGCAGCTAGTTTCATCACAGTGGATAAAAAAGGGGGAGAGGTGTGATTTTTGATTTAAAAGTTCCTCAGACTTGTCTCTCTCCTCTTTTTCTTTTTTTTTTCCCTTTCCCTGTGTCTTTCCAATTTTCCTTCCTGTGGAATTCACAAATTTCCCTTGGAATCCTTCTTTTCCAGCTGTGTTCACTCCTCTGTTTTCTCATTTGTAGGAATGCAAAAAAAAAAAAAAAAAAAAAAAAGTAAAAATCCAGNNNAAAAAAAAAAAAAAAAAAAAAAAAAAAAAAAAAAGTAAAAATCCAGAGGGGGTATAAAGTTACACTCACAGCTGAGCTAAAATTAAAGCCAAATTTCTGTAGCAACTAATGAATTCTAGATTTACCCTCCCCCATCCAAAAAAATAATAAAAAAAAAATTCAGAAAATTTTGTGTCTCATGGTCTGTGAGGCACAAAGTGTGTTGTTAGTTCTGGTATCAAGTTCAAAAGGGGAAATACAAAACCCCAGTTCCAGTGCCCAGTTCCTGTTTTTGTGACTTGACAGTTTGAGCTGGGGCTTTGTTGCTGCTGGGTTTTGTTAGATTTGGACTCAGGCAAATGGGTTTTAATAGTTGAAAAGTGAGTTAGTCTGGGCTTAACATTTATCTGTCCTCTCTTTTTACTGAGTTAAGGTGAAAACTTCACCCAAATTAGGGATGTTATGCATTTCCTGGGAAAAAAGAGCAGAAAATGGTATTTTTTTTAAAATGGCTGGCACAACCTAGTGGAGAGAAAAAAATTAAGAATTCATTCATGGGTACCTAACAAAGTAATGGAAGTATAATAATCAGTAATTTCCATTAGATATTAAGTATTTTTCCTAAAGGGTTTTTCCTCTTGTTTTTTTTTTCCTCTTGATGTCCAACAAAAGCCACTCAACCCCCAAAGAAACTGTTGTTATTTTGGCAGTGAGAGGGGAAGATGCAATAAAAACTTAACTTCTGAAGGGTCTAGGTGAGGATTAATGATGTGTTTACAACATTAACTCTGTGCTTTGCTGCCTCTGGCCTCTCTCTTTTCTTCCCTTTGCCATTTCTTTGTGATCTCTTTTAAGGCATCAGCATCACAAATTAATTATTGGGTCAATAATCACTGCAATTCTGGCAAAGACTTTGGTTTATATGATTTTTAAGCACATTAATAATTGTGGAGACCTACTTGTGTATATAAAATACACAGGATCACATATATGTAATTGATAACTGATTAGATCAATTAATATTAATTTCATTATTCTTATTTATTTATTATTTTTAATTAATTAACTTTGCATCTGTCATGAAGATTATTTAAAGGCTTTTCTGTTCTCTTCTGTTCTCTTCTGTTTTCATGGTAATGTACAGTCAAAACATAAATATTATGACCTTAACTCTGTGGAAATTCCCTGTATGTGACCATCAGTTCCTGTAAATAAGACAAAGAAGGGGTTTTTTTTTTCTGAGTTTTGTGGGGTTCAAACAACAAAGGGCAGAGATCCTGCATTCAGAAAGTTTGTGATCACAACTTTGGGGTTTCTGAGGATGATCTTAAAGGGAAACTCAGTAATTCAATGTTTTGAAGGGCACCTCAGTAATTCAATGTTTTGGAGAGTAACTCAGTAATTCAATGTCTTAGAGGGCCAAGTCAATAATTCAATGTCTTAGAGGGCAAGTCAATAATTCAATGTCTTAGAGGGCAAGTCAATAATTCAATGTCTTAGAGGGCAAGTCAATAATTCAATATTTTGGAGGGCAAGTCAATAATTCAATATTTTGGAGGGCAAGTCAATAATTCAATATTTTGGAGAGCAGCTCAGTAGCTCAGTATGGCTGAGTTAAGGGGGAGAGAGTAAGAAATTATTTTCTGAAGCCAAATGTTTGGGAGTTGCCTGTGAAACTTTTGGAGAGTGATTTTAGCATGACAACCCCTCACTTCCAGTCCTTTTGAATATTGGATTTCAGTAGCACAAGCTCCTGAACGATCTTTATCAAAATGATCCTTGAAGGCTGAAAGAAGGAGGAGCAAATCCTGATGAAATTCTCGTGGTGTTTACATGTCCTGGGGCTCCTCAGAGTGGCCAGTGGTGTCCAGGGTGTGATGTTAGAGCCAGGCTGGGACAGCAGAGAGGGCAGGAGGGGTTTGGGATGAGCCCTGGGATGATTCACCCCTGTCTGAGTCAGTGCTAAAAGCTATTGAGCAAGAGTGGCCCAGCTTAGCTATTTTTAATATTTGCTTACTCACATTTACTGTACTAAGCTCTTTACAGGAAAGGTAGTTAAGAGCTGTAGTAAGCTCTTAAAGCCACTTTCCATGGCTGCAGCTCCTTTAATTGATTAGGAGGGATGGCTCCAGTCCTGCTTCTTCTGAGCTTTTAAGATCTGGGTGTAATTCTTGTGCTTGATGCTTCCAGAAGTGCTGCAGCGTGGTGTTGACAGGATTGCCTCTGGACTTACAGGCATAAATTAGATTTTAAACCCAACAGCTTGTTTCATCACAGCTCTTTCAGTCAAAACTGTCTTATTTTTAAGAAAAATTAGCTAAACTTTGCAAGTTAGATAAGCATGTTTTAACACAACTTGGGATAATTTTAAACAATACTTAATATGAATAAATTTTGGCAAAAAGAATCTTAAATCATATTAATAAAACTTACATGTAATAGAACTTCAAATTAACAAAACAGAACCTAACATTAGTTGAATTTTACAGAATTTAGGCTTAAATTTAACCTAAACTTAACAGGGCCCAAACTGAACACCATTGAGTTATTTACAGCACCTGGAGATGTTTTTTGACCTCGCCAGGTGGAATTCTGTCTCCAGAGGGCCGTGGTTTAACATCTGAATAAAACATTCCGAGGTTTTAGCCACGATGGAATAAACAAAGTCCCAACTTTGCTGTTGCAGTGTCCACCATCCCTGTGCTGCAGGCCTGGCTCTGTCCCTGCCAGGCACAGCTCTTCTCCCCTTTCCAGCTGCTGCCAGCTGTGCCTGCAGCAGGGGGAGGCCAGCAGGTTCTTGGGGTGCCTTGGTGTCACCGAGTGCACTGGTGGCTTCCTGTTTACTGCTCTGAGGGAGGCTTGGCCAGGGAGCAGGAAAGGTGCAAGAGTGGCTCGTGGAGTCACTGGCAGGGGCTGGAGCCATGAGTTGGGAACCCTTCCCTTCCCTTCCCTTCCCTTCCCTTCCCTTCCCTTCCCTTCCCTTCCCTTCCCTTCCCTTCCCTTCCCT
>VZUI01021439.1:0-107886 GCA_013401135.1 Cettia cetti
AGAGATAGATAGATTAGATAGATAGATAGATAGATAGATAGATAGATAGATAGATAGATAGATAGATAGATAGATAGATAATTTGTTCCAGAAGAAATAATATCTTAAGCTGTATGTACAGAAATTTTAGAAATCTTCCATCTCTAGTGTAGCCCTCATACCTCGTGCTACCATAGGGCTTTTTTACCATCATTGTCTTAAATGCCCAAATCAGTAAAGAGCTTTGTAAGCAAGTTTACAAAATAGCAACAGCAGAGTGAGCAAATATCAGCAATGTTCTTTCTTTCTCTAACAGGTAGGATTAGTTGAATTAATGTATGGTCTTGCCCACTGGTGTGTTTTTAGATCACGTTCCATTGTACTACATGTTCTCATAACCACCCAAACCAAAACTTGCTTGACTTATTGGGAAGATTGCTGCAGGTTTGAAATGGGCACCATCAGGAAATAGGCACCATCTTTAACCCATGTTAATTTTTTGTTGCAGAATGAGTCACACTTTTCCCCATACATTTCTACTTTTATCCCTAACTTACAAGCTGAGATGAAGACATACACATCACAGACAGCAATATTTAGTCAGACATATTTTTGCTGGATGACTTTAAATCCAGCTCAAGTGCTTTGTGGGAAGTAATTTGGCCAAGCACAAGGTTTTTGTCCTAAACTAGGCATCACAAGGCAGTATTTTCTTCCTGTAAGGGAAGCAAAATGTCAGATTAGATCATTTAATCTTACAGATTAACCACAAAGACCTCTCTTTATATTTTCACATCTCTTGAGATGGATACGATTTGTGAACACTAAATGCTAACTTTGTGATTTTCTTGTAAAGAGTGCCTTCCTCTCCACCAATATTCATAAACCACTGGATGAAAAAATAGGCCGGATTTCATGCACAAATCCACAGATATTTTGGACTAACTTTATTATTTTTTGACAGCCTACAGCAGGCCTTGCTAAATTCTCTGTTTAATATTTGCAGAGACCTTCAGGGAATTAGATACATAACTCACCTTCTATTGAGATGATCAACCTTCATACATTCCTTGCCTTGCAATACTCAAAATTTTCTTTATTAATAACCAGGTATGGAGGAAAAACAAATATCAGCTTATATATTCAAAGATAAATTCCATTTATTAAGCAAATCAATATGTGTAGGGAAAAAATTACAGGATTATTTGATTTCTGAGTTCCCACTCTGTTGTATGTGCAGTAGTCATAAATATAAGCTGATGTACATAATCAAGGTTGAAGATGAATCCTCATGGGTTCAGCTGTGCATCAAACACCTTTGTTTTGTTATACTTCTCTATCTTCTGAAGAGATGAGTCACCTGCAGTGGCTTCTCACTTGTTCTTCACCTTTTCATTACCCCTTGTTCTAAAAGGAGTTGTTCAAACAAGGAAGAATCACTTGTAGGAGGAACACCGGAATCAAGTTCTTGATCAGTTAAACACATTTGCCAGAGCTGGTGAAGTGCTTTTTCAAGTGCAACAGTCATTGCTCATGAACTCTGACTCTTCAGAAACTCTGTCCAAGAGGACTATGAAGTATCTGTGACTTAGACAGACTCAGCTGGGAAAGAGGTCTTCTGCTGTGTGAAAAGAATTGAAGGGATGTTTATGGTTTAGAAGTTTCTAAAAACTTTCCTATGAAATGTCAGGCTATATCATACAGGAAAAGTACATGTTCTTTTCAGTCTGCCTGTCTAGCTTTTCTTACAGTAACTATTCCAAAACCATTAAAATGTACTCTTTTTTCTTCATTAAAGATGATTTTTTTTTTCTTTAACAGAATTTCTACTTGTTTACCCTTTATCAAGGAGTCCTCAGAAAGAAACAAATGAAGTGTGTCTGGGTTGTGAGAGCCTGGCACAGGTTGCCCAGAGAAGTTGCTGTTGCCCCATCTCTGGCAGTGTCCAGGGCCAGGCTGGATGGGGTTTGGATTAATCTGGGATAGTGAAAAGTGCCCATGGCCAGGGATTAGGATAAAATAAGCTTCAAGGTCCCTTTCAACCCAAACCATTCTATAATTCTGTGTGTCTATCGTTCTATGAAAGTGTGCTTATTTTGTACGCAAATGGCAAAAGGCAAAACTACCAGCAGAAATTTTGTCCCTGTAGACTTTTTTGATGAGAATAGCAATTCTGATAATATTTTTCTGATTGTGATGAATAACATCTGGACATGGAAGTGTTGCCTTTTGCCCAATCTGTAAATGAAACTCAAGATAATTTTAGTAAGGATGTAATATAAAAGAGGATCTTTAATGAAGACTCCCAGGACCAGACCTTATGGAAAGATGTCCACAAAAGCCCACTCCCCACAGGGGTGAGTACATTTTAATAGATTTTAGGAAATTAGCATAATTGATAAAAAGCACCAGGTACGAAGACAAGTGGTGATGCAATTCCCCCCCAAGTCAAGCCCCTGCTCTGGAGCTCCCCCTTCAGCAGTAGTTGTACTTTTTCCATGAGAATGTATCTCAAAGATTTGTTCTTAGCCTTGGATCCCAGGAAGAACCAAGATAGGATAGGGGCCTTGTACTTCCTGGGGCTTGGAGCTCTGGAATTTGTTTTGTCTTTCTGCTTAGGAAAAGGCCATGGAAAAGTACTGGGAAAACTAGCTACTAATACAATAGGTGACAGTTACAAATATATGTGTGAAGAATACAGATAACATATAAAATAATAAAAGGCAAAACCCAAACAGCATCAGAGCCGCGTATCCTCCATCTCCTACCCTGGACCACTGACAGAGGTGTCAATCAGAACAGCTCCCAGGACAGAGCCTGTGGGAGCCCAGGTGCTACTCATTTCCACAAAGGACACATCCCATTAACCATGACCCTCCAAGCCCTACCATTCAACTGGGGAGGTTGTGGTGTACATGCCCATACAGCATAGTAAGGTCTCTCTAAATGATGCCAGTGGTGCTTAAAGCAAAATTATAATGTGGAAAAATAACACTTTCACTACTATGGTTTCTTAGTTTTTAGCATCTAGAAGCTAAGTAGTTCCAATACTTGAAGTAGTAGTGCTTGGTGGACTTTTATTTTCTAAATATTTTCAGTTTCTGAATACGTCTCTTTGAACAATAAATCTTATAGTGTCATTATATATTGTGTGTGGGGAAAAAAACTTCTCTTCTTGTAAACATCCTGCCAAATAATGTCATTTTCTCCTCTTCATTCTATTGCAGGAAAGTGTGACTAATCAGTCCCTGTTCAATTTCTTCTCATCATTCTTGGATTTATCTAGTACCCCCAGTCATTTTTCCTCCCAGACTAAGAAAGCCTAGTCTGTTTAATCTATCCTCACGTGGAAATGAATGGAACACAGTTGTCATCTTTCTCCCTTTCCAGTTTTACTGTCCTTTTTGAGATGCTATAAGGAGAGCTCTGCTTAATATTAATGATACACACACATCTGGGACTTGGGGCATAATAATGCTTTCTGGTTTGCTCTCATTTTCTTTCATACTAAGTCCTAAGAGTTGATTTTCATCTTTTACTGTCTCTGGGTATTTGGCTGATGTTTTCCTAGAAATAGACACAATGCTTCCACAGTCTTCCTTCTGAACAGTAATAGTTCATTTAGAGTCCATCCCTGGGAATATATATATTCATCCCTGTGTACATATAGTTAGCAGGCTTTTTCCCAGATGCATCACTTTTGTGGAACAGAATTTATCTTTCACTTTATCACTGAGTTGCTCAGTATTGTGACGTCCTTCAGCCCTTCTGCAATCAGCTTGCATTTAACACATATGAATGTTATACTACCAGCAAATACTTTTACCTCTCTCTCAACACATATCCACTTTCCCCATAATTTTAGTGAATATGTGGATGAACACATATCCCAACTCTACTCTTAATATTGCAACACCTGACAGTTATTCCTTTTTTTTTTTGCTAGTAGTAGGAGAAGCAGCAGTAGGAGTAGTATTAATATTGTTGTTGTTACATTTTTATAAAAAAACACAGGATCTTGTTCAGCCATATAATCTCCATCTGTAAGGAATTTTAATACATTTTCGGGGCATGACCTTGTTCTTCAGACACCAAATTGAATGTTTCCCACTATGTCATACTTATGCATACATATTACTGTGTCTGTATTATAGCTTCCTCCAGAGTGTCCAGTACAGAAATCAATTGTACTCATCTCTTGTACTCAGATCTGCTGGGAATCCCATCCTAAAAACAAGTTTCAAATTTTTCAGATTTGACTCTTCTGGTCTCAGGGTCATTTTAAACAGTAAGTTGTACACCACAGTTCATAGGTCAGCAATTTTGTACTGACTGCCTTTATAACTCTTCGTGAAATATAATTTGATCATGACAATTTATGGCCTTTCAATTGTCTTTGTTGAAACTCCTCTGCTGTAGAGTGTTGTGATGGATTCTGAACCTTTACTTCCTCATGCTTGAAACTTCTCCCAGCTTAGTACAACCATGCGCTTTAGATGAATACTGTCTAGCCCACTAACTGCTCTTCAGATAGTTTATGAAACAAACACACCTGCAACTGCAACAAGTTCCTGATGTAACTCACTTGAAAAGGCTTTCTACATAGATTGTCAGCCTTCAATAACGATTGCCACCATTACAATTGTAATTGGGCATCTACCTCCTTCAGGAACACGGACGGTTATCGTCTCTGTCATCAAGAATTTGACAATAGCAGAAAAAGCTATCCAGAAGGATATAGTATATTTGAGTTTGGATTCTCTGTTGTGACTTCTAGACTCGTGTTACTGAAGGGGAAAGAGCTGGAGGACCAGAGCTCTGCATGTTTGACTGCAGTCAAGGATATTTGCTGCATATACACATTTGAAGAGATATCTAGACACAGATTCAGTGCTCTAAATGTCTGTCCTTGTTAGCTCTTCTTTCAGTCTCTGTGGTACTCCTTATGCTTAGTAAATGACTTCCTTGAAGTGCCTGCCTTGACAACTGAGTTTTATATAACAACCACCAGCAAAACTGAAGTTGAATCAAGGGGCTGCTTGAATAATTTATATGATGTTACTTTTACAACTTCAACACATTTACAACTAAATCAAATACAGATGAACTGCTGTACAACAGTCTATCCATGGCAAATTGGGCCAGAGTTCATGAGATTTTAAAAAAAACCAAACCCAAAGAATTCTACTGGTGCTGATTATATATATTTTACTAACATATAGTTTCCAACAAAACATGAAAATACCAAAAACGGTTTATTAGAAAAACATCAGCACAGTTTTGTCCAGATTTGTCCAGGTGCAAGTCTTTAGCCCACCTCCATCCAGATCTTTTTTCCTGGAATATGCAGGCTACACTTAGAATTACTGAATTTAAAAATATGTTGACTAAATTCTTGTGAGATTTGGTCTTTTTCAGGTGACAATGCAAAATATTATGCTTAAACTGGCATCATCTGATTCCAGTCAAACCATTCTCAACTAAGAGGACTTAGGCAAACCAACAATTTGCCTATCTAATTTTCCATGTTGCACATACCTTTTAGTTCTTCCTAATAATGTAACACCAATTATAAACAAAGTAATGAAACTCAAATAAATTGCTAATATTTAGTTGACCATA
This sequence comes from Cettia cetti, assembly GCA_013401135.1. Classification (NCBI taxonomy): domain Eukaryota; kingdom Metazoa; phylum Chordata; class Aves; order Passeriformes; family Sylviidae; genus Cettia; species Cettia cetti. Next base: position 5,602 of record VZUI01021439.1, read on the forward strand.
TTTGATATATACAGGGGAAGATATTATTTTTGATCCATTTACACAGATCCAGATAGATAGTAATTGAAATAAAAGTATTTATGGATTCTGTTTATTATTCTATGTTTATTCTCCTGTTTTTATTCTCCTTTTTTTTTTGGTGACAGGATTTCAAAATGGAGAAGGGAAAAGGGAAAAGGGAAAAGGGAAAACAGAGGAAGGATGTGACGCAGTGCCATCACGGGGGAGATGCAGTGATCACGGAGTTGAAGCAGGAAAAGAGGAAGTTTAATTTTTCTTACAGCTTATATAGATTTCTAGAAAAGAGACCACATTGGAAGACTGAGGTTCAACCTCTTCAATTCCACTGGTCTTAGAAAGTGTCCATCAATTGTCCTTTCACAGAAAGGAATGTAAACAAGATAAAGAATTCTGAAAACATTGCTTTGTTTACATGAAATTTCTGACTCCAAGAACTTGAAGGCTGGAAGGCAAGACAACGGAGGGAAGGAAGGAAGGAAGAAACCAAACAACCAAACAACCAAACAAACAAACAACCAACCAACCAACAAGATAGACTTTACTAGGGTGGACTAGAAGCAGAAATGGAAAGAAAGGAAAGCTGTGATTTTGAAAAATAAAGTCTTATATAATAAACTAACAACAAATGTGCATGCATTTATGTTACTCTGTTAGTCTGTCATCTCAACTGTTTCTCAAAAATTTTCTTGCAGAGGAAACTCTATCTTGGATATTGATATGCTATCAAGATCAAAGAAACTGAAGCCATTCAACAAAAATCTTGGCAAACTGGAAAACTGGTAACAATGGATGAAGAGAAGGCTGAGGTATTCAACAGCATTTTTGCCTGTCTCCAATGGCAAGCTCTCTTCACACATCTCTCGAGTAGAGGGACAGGAGGATGGGGACTGAGGCAACAAAGTCCCTCCCACTGTAAGTAAAGATCCTTCCTGTTCATGAGCACCTCAGGAACCTGAAAGTACATAAATCTTTGGGACCTGACAAAATGCATCCCAGAGTCTTCAGGGAATGGCTAATGTAATTTCCAAGCCACACTCCAAGATATTTGAAAAGTCTTGCCAAGTCAGGTGAAGTCCCAGCTGACTGAAAAAGGGGAAACATTGTAACCATCTTTTAAAAGGATAGAAATGAGGATCCTGGCCACTACTGACCTGTCAGCCTCATCTCTGTGTCAGGGAATATCATGGAACAGGCCTCTCAAAAGTTGTGTATGCCATATGTAGGACAGGGAGGTTGTTCAGGGCAGCCAGCATGGCTGCACCAAGGGCAGGTCCTGACTGAGCAACCCAGTAGCTTTCTATGATGGGGTGACTGCCGCAGGGGACAGGGGAAAGGCTACAGATACATAAAGAATTTGACATAGGCCCCCCAACATCCTTCTCTCTTAAAATAGAGAGGCTTCATGAGTGGACTGTTAGATGGATAAGAAAGTGGTTGGATGGTCACATCCACAGGGTAGTGGTCAACAGCTCAGAATCCTGATGGATAAAAGGGACAAGGGGTGTCCTCATTGTTCATATGAGGACCAGAGTTATTTCATACTGTCATTAATGACACAAAGAGATTGTGTGCACCCTCAGCAAATCTGCATATGACACTAAGCTGTGTGGAAGGACAGGATGCCATTCAGAGGGACCTGGACAAGCTGGAGAAGGGGTTCCATAAGTGTGTCCCATGAGGTCAGCTGGGGCGAGGTCAGCCCCCAGTACCAACAGAGTCTGGGGATGAACAGATCACAGCAGCCCTGCTGAGAAGGACTCAGGGATGCTGGTGGGTGAGAGGCTGGACAAGACCCAGCCATGGGCACGCACAGCCCAGAGAGCCAAACATGTCCTGGGCTGCATCCTGGGCAGCAGGGCCAGGGAGGGGATTCTGCCCCTCTGCTCTGCTCTGGTGGGACCCCACCTGCAGTGCTGCATCCAGCTCTGGGGTCCCCAGCACAGGAAACATATGGACCTCCTGGAGTGGGTACAGAGGATGCCAAAAAGCTACTCAAAGGGCTGGAGCACCTCTCTTATGAGGAAAGGTTGAGAGACTCGGAATTGTTCAGCCTGGAAAAGAGAAGGTGTCAGAGTGACTTAATTAATTGCAGCTTTCTAGTGCCTAAAGGAAGCCTACACAAAAGGAGGAGAGGGACTATTTACAAGAGACTGTAGTAACAGGACAAAGGGGAATAGTTTGAAACTGAGAGTAGGTCTAAATTAGGTATTATGAAGAGACACTAGAACACGTGGCCCAGCAAAGGTGTGGGTGCCCCATCCTGGAAGGCCAGGCTGGAAGGGGCTCTGAGGAACCTGGTCTAGTGGAAGATATTCCTGCCCAGCAGCAGGTGGGTCATAACTAGATGATCTTCAGGGGCTCTTCCAACCCAAGCCATTCTATGATAATATAGCGTTTATTTTGAGAGCTGCTTTTTCCTTAATGTAGCAACAGTGTAAATATGAGTGGGGGTTGTCATCTTAACCATCGTTTAAGGTGGTAGAAGCAGTGTAAATTGCTAGCTATTTGTGTAAGTGTAATTAAAGATGAATCACAAGGTGAAATATATAATCAAAAGAAAAATGACTACTAGTTTTACTGTGTTTAAAAAAAAAAAACCAACACTGAATACTTGTCTCAATTTCCTTTCATTTTCTGGATGGAATTTTGCCATTAATAACAGTCATTGTATCCCCTACTGAAAATTTTAATTGCACTGGTAATATTGTACAAAGTACAATGAAGGTATAGTTTGGATTCCTTACTCTGCAAGTTTGAGTAACAAAGTCTTACAAGTCAAGTTTAAGATGAAAAATTTGCAATACCTACTGAGTATGCAATTAAATTCCAACAAGAGGAGGAATTAAGCAACACAGAGCTTAAGTGTTCAATTCATTTCACTGACTTACATATAGTTTAGGAGCATATCTCAAGTTAGGTCTGATGACATGTTTACAAAGCCACCATGTTCTCAGATGTATCTGAACAGTCAAAGAGACAACCATGGCCAACTGTACAGTATTTTAACTGCATGTCCTCACTTTACGCAGTCAATGAGATTTTCAAAGGAGCTGCAACACAGACTTTCTAAATCAGAATATTTTTTTACTGTGCTAGATTGGGAAACATTTTTGTTTTCATCTTTGCAACCTTTAAACAGAAGAAGCATCCAACAGAATCTCAAGTTAAAGAGATTAAGGCAACAGAGTAGAGATTTGAGAAAGGCCTTATTATTGATCTGTTCAGAATTTAGAAAGCAGCATTAGACGGTTCACAAATATTTTCACAAAATTTAACAATTACTTTGAAGATAAAACACTATATGTAATAGTGCCATCTGGTGACAGAATTATGTCAAACACATTTAAATAAGCCTATTAACTTGATTAATTATTCATAAATAGGGTCCCAGCATCCCTGAATTGAGTGACGTAAGTCCAAACAATTAGCAATCTATAGCCAAGGTGCTATGGTTGAAAGCTTTATTTTAAATTTGACAAATTTCAAGACACAAGCTCTTTCTGAAAGCTGGAAATATATGTAATACTCAGTAGCTCAGTGAAGCCAAAGGATATTTAGTAAGTTCAAAATCTGTCACCCAAATGAGTCAACAAGATTTTAACTTGACAGAACTATAGTTGAGATGTATTTGTGAAGTGTAACTGCTAATATTTGCTCCAGAGTAAATACAAAATAATTCATTTAGCACTGATTCTGACATGTCCATGCTTTAAGTGACAATCCACCTTTTCCACAAAAGAAACAAGCAGTATTGGCTGAGAAGTCTTCAATTAAAAAAAAATAATTAGCTCTTTTAAAACTCTGTTCTATTTTAAGTATTGTATTTTCAGTTAAGGAACTTGGAAGCAGCCATCCACAAAAGTCTCACTAATAATTGTTCCTGATTAACACGAGAACATCAATAAAAAAGATAATTGAACACTTTTTTTTTTAATTAAAATAATCAAGTCAAGGAAAACAGCGTACGTGACAGATTGCTTGTGTAAAAATAATTGACTCATTAATCTTAACCATATGAACATGTTCACATTAGCAGGGTCAGCTGCTAGAAAGGATGGAACCGTAGTTACATATTCACAAAGGTGTGAAGTTGAAGTTTCCTTAACTACACAAAATCTTTCCTTAGAAACTTAATGGAAGCTTTAGAGATAGCTTTAGATAGTTATTCCAGGCCAAAAGCAGAGAAATTTTCAGTGACTCTCAAACCATGGGATACGGATTAAAAACCTTTACAGCAAAGAAATGCCTTTCTATCATACTTAATGATCAGAACAAAGATGTTTGAATCACTGGCTGTGGTCTCTATCTACAGAAATATATCCTTAACCTCAGTGCAAAGGTATCTGTTAAAGTGTTTTCCTGGTGATAAGGTAACTAGATCTTCTAAGCTAAATAGCTCCAGAGTTAACTGGGTTAATGCAAAAGTCTTCACACTTGCAGCAAATATTGAAAACAGCATATGAGATTACACAGATACTCAGGAAACATTTTCAGGAATACGTGTATAGCCACTGAATGAAATTGGTCCCTCTGTTTACTACACGTTTATATATATACTCAAATATTCATAGCTGTGCACCATAATGATGATGCTGACAGTGCCCATAAGAGGACACAAGCTTTGCCTTAAAGCTGACAATTCAGGGCTTAGTTCCTGAAAAGGTTTGTCTAAATTTCATTTAGCCTCCCTGGAGATTTATTTCAACAGAAAGAGCAATCGTCTAATGACCAGGTAACTATTGTTGTATGTTTTGTTCAGCTTGGTAAGTAAACTGTGTTAAAATAGCTATCACTATGCAGAGATATGTGCTTAGTAGATAAAAGCAGTAATAATTTTGTTAATCTATATGGAGAGAGATAACTGTGACTTAGAAAGAAATGAAGAACAGATAAGCAGAGCAGTCAGATGGCATCAGGGGCCTTCAAAGCCCAAGCATAGAGCAGTACCAGATGCCCTGGGCTACAAGCAGCTAACCAGTCATTCCTGGTCACCTTGGGAGCCAGGCAAAATCACTTTTCATATTAATAAAGAGAAAAAAGGACACATACCCAAAAAAAGAGTGAAACATACCTTCCCTGGCATAACACAGACTTGGCAGATCAGTGAAGAAAAAGCAAGCTGCAGAGTATATTGCTAAGAACAAAACTGGTCACTACTATATCCTAGGTGGAAAAGAAAAACTGCTAAGATCAACTCCATCTTTCCCCCTGAAAACAGCTTACGATACTGGTGACAGGCCCCAAAGTCCTCAGACTGAAGCTACAATTAACCTTAAGGCCCAGAAGGTTAGTGAAAGGCTGAGGACATCACCACCTGAAGTGTAGACTTCAGGAGGTTTGTCTTTGTGCCATTTTAACTACCTGTGTTTTGATCTGTAAGCATTGGTTACACAATAGTATCATTGCAACTGGAGTACTAACATTCTTCAGTTAAACTGTTAAGATTTCATTAGACTAAAAATGGATTATTGGCTTCACATGTAAGATGGGTGGCTTTCTGCTGCAAAAGGATTTTGAGTGTAAAAAGCTCTCAGGAATTATAAAGGATGTTTCGTAACACAGGTAAGATAGATATGTAGTACCTTACATTTGTTTTTTTATTTGATGCAGAGGCTGGCAAAAGAGGACAGTGTGTCTATGACACAATGCTGCTGCACAGAGCATCTGCCATTCTGAAGTACCTCAGTTCTTTCACTCCTGGTATTCCAGCCTTAAGAGAGTACAGAAGTTACAGCTATGCATTTCCAAGTTGCTGCTTGATTGGACCCACATGAGGGATTTTCAGTTGTCCTCTAATGCTACTGGACCATAAGGCTTCTACATATGAAAGTCAGCTATTGTGATTGCATTGCCAATAATAATACACTATAATAAAACAGGATGCAAACAAGTGCTTGGAGCCCAGCCAGCTGCTGTAAATCTCAGCTAAGCTGAGAGGACAGCTCCTTGAAACTATCCGAGCCAAAACAATTGATGGCAGTTGAAGATCTGGGTCAGCATGTTATAGAACTAGGAACTATCTCCAGTTTGATTATTTTGAGAACAATTGTTGAGATAAGCTTATTACTCTGATCTTCTCAAACATCTGCCTTTTCAGTGTCCATGATTGCCATCTCTTAACTCTCTTTCAATTTTTTAGTTCAGAGAGCACATTAGCTCATTAAAGCCTACATTATTTTCTTAATATACTGCAGGGTTTTCCCCAGAATCAATATGGTCTATCAAGTACCACGTCCTTCCCTAAAGTCAAAAGGCAAACCTCAGCCATCCAAGTACATCTTTTCTAGAGCAATATAAATAGTTTCTCTTTAAAGAAGTACAAATAAAATTGTATTGTGGCTCATGTCTTAATGAAAGTTATCAGGTGTTTTCATACCTCCCACTAAAAATACTAATATATGCATAACAACTGTGACTAGTGTCTGTATATGACTTAACCATTTCAACATAGTTTTAAGTATACTCCTTATTTCTTTTCTAGATGAGGTCTTCATAAAGGATCCTTTATATATGTTTTTCTGATAGGGTCTTTTTTATGCTTTTGGAAATAGTCTCCATGACCAGACCCAGTGAAAAACCTGGAAATATCCAGGCTTTGGACACCACAGAATTTGAACACACAAATTGACAAAACTTGATTTCAAAAAAACCAACTGACAATCTTTCTAAAAATTTCTTCCTTTTCTCATACCCTCTTCCAAACCAAGGAAAGCAATATGCAACTCAATTTTAAACTATCTGCAGTCATTAGATAATTAATCAATCATCTACAACTTCTTATATATAAATAAATAAATTTAATTTCTGAGAAATACATCGAAGGAAAAAGAAAGCCACAAAAAACTAATTTGTGGAGACTAGGGGACAGTAAAAGTGCAAATACAAACATCAAATGCTACAAAAACAAGTAGGTTCACTTTTAAGTTATATTCAGAAGGAAAAAAGAGTATTCCAATGGAGTTTAGACCAAAAAGGAACACCTTTTCCTGCAGCTGAGAGATCTAAGGAAGGAATACATCTTGTCTCATTCAGAAAGAGATTTTTAAGGTTTTTCTACTCTGGGCAGTAACTTAACACTGTCGACTTTAACCCCAATAATTTTGTATGAAAGAAATACTGGAAATACAGGAGAGATATTTTTGCTATTTATCTTGAAGGAACTAAGCAAAACACACATACACATACTCTAAAGAAAGTACCTAGTGCGAGTTACTAATACTCTTCTTTATCCAGAATGATGTATTTTCATATCACTTAAATGACATACATATTTTCCTCACTTTCTTTTCCACACATGCTTTGATAATATGCATAATTTTTGGTGTGCTGTTTGGGTTTTTTTTCAAATTCACTGGCATATAAATACAACCAGTTCTTTAAAAAAGAAAACAGTTAGCTAGCTGACAGAGAAGGGACTGTGAGATTGACAGGTGTATTAAACAAATCTGTGAGATGCTCACAGAAGATTGAAGTTTTACCTTGAAATCTAAATAGAAAGTTAAAAAGCGTTATTCAATATATTGTCTTCTGTGAACATAGTTATACCACTAATAGGTGTAAGGCTAACCAAGGTCTACTGAGGAACGTCTGAAAAGTAAAAGATAGGGGAGGAGAGGGGTTGTGGAGGCTGTCATAGCAACTGTTTCTAGACGTGTATTTAAACCCATCTTTAAGCTGTTCCCATTCACCAACATTCCCAAATGCTCTTTTCCACAGCTCTGGTGATTTTTTTCCAGACACTTTATAAAAATAAGCATTCATGAGACTATTTTTCCCCAAAGCTGTTTTCATCATTAAGCAGATCAGATTTCCACTCAGCAAAGACAGCTCTACAACTATGTGGACTTGCCAAGACATAAGCCTAGTGACCTCCACCTGCCCTCTCCTGTCTAGAACTCACAGTGGAGTGATTTGCTTCATAGAATGTCTTGAACTGGTATGATGTAATTTCCTTTTAATCTTGCATTCTCTGAGTTCTAGAAACACCAGGTTATGGCTGCACAGACATAGGGGAAATACATTAGTATTCCTAATTTTTTCCCCGCTAAAATAAAAGGGAAAGAAAATTTTCCTTGAATTTCCTAATTTCCTATGATGTTTGATTTATGACATGATTTACAGTAATTAGGTATTTTTACAACAAAACCAAAAAACACTGATGAACAAAATTCATATTACTCTACAGATAAAGTCACTCATTTTTCATTTCACTGTAGGTTACCCTTATACATTTATGTCCAAATTCTCTCTAAAATTGATTCTTATTAAATTCAGAAGAGACTGTAATGAAAGACAAATATATTTATGCTGAAGTTCTTTTATATTCTGTTTCTCGTACAGTTTTCATGTTGCATCTTTCTCTTTATTTCCTTCCAAGACCTAGAAAATATTTTATCCTCCAAAATAGATACATCTGGAGTCTGAAGAAAAGCAGTAAAAAGAAAACAGAGGATATTTAGTTTTTCATGACAGGCCTCTTTTCCCTTCTCAATTACTTTTCATGTCATTGTAATATTATGTCATCATAAAAAGGAGCCAAAAATTTCAGTTCTGTGATTTTTTAATAACCTTTCCAGGTTATCATCAAAATGATAACCAAAATTCCTGACAGGATTTCACAACCAAATATGCTTGGTGCTCACTACATCTTTCCATGTGTACACATGTATATTAAACTGTAGAAGATTAAGAACCTGCAGGGCCAGGGAAAAACTATAAGGCAAGTTCCCTACATACTTGTAAAAATTTAGTATAATTTTGCTTCCATATACCTATGTCTCAGAAACATTTTCTTTCCATCTTCTAGCTGTTAAACAGCAGTACTATTTCTTTCATGCCTGTAAAATCCTTCATGTACTGATTCAGATATAACAAGAGAAACTAACTGAAATAGCACAAGAGGCTCTTGATAAAACTGGTAGAATAATAGAGTAGAACTGATGATAATAAGTACTTTTCACAACAATGAACTTCCAGAACTTGTGGCCAAAGGAGGCAGAGATGAGTATAACAGCATGTTCAGAAGGATGTCACATTCACTCATGAAAAAGAGGTTTCAAATCAGAATAAAGGGATTTAATAAGGAGGTGCCTCAAGGTACTTCACAGAATGACAAAATGGGTCACGTTGGAAGGGACCACAGAGGGTCTGGTCCAACCTCCCTACTCAAGTAGGGTCATCCCAGAGCACAAAAAACAGGATTGCATCCAGGCAGTTCTTGAATATCCCCAGTGAGGGAGGCTCCACAACCTCTTGTGGCAATCTGTCTCGCGGCTCAGTCACTGCATAGAAATTAAGTTCTCTCTTGTGTTCAGGTGGAATTTCCTGTGCACCAGTTTCTGCCCACTGCTTTTTGTCCCACTGGACACAGAAAAAAGCTTGGCATCACTGAGCAGAGCCTGTCTCCATCCTTTTGACACCTCACCTCAGATACTTACAGACATTGATGTAATCCCCTATCAGCTGTCTCTTCTCGAGGCAGAACAGAACCAGCTCCTACAGCTTTTGCTCATAAAAGAGATGCTCCAGTGCTTTACTCATCTTTGTCATCCTCTGCTGGACCCTCACTGCCTTCCCTTCATCTTTTCAGGTACTTGTTTCATCATATGACGCAAACAGATTGTTCAAACATGCCTTACCTCCAATGAATCCATGCTGACTACTCCTGATCATCTTAGAAATAGCCTCCAGAATGAGGCACTCTGTCACCTTTCCAAGGATTCAGCTGAGGCTGACTGTCTGGTAGTTTCCTGGGTACTTTTTTCCATTTTTATGCTCATTGTGACGTTTGCTTTCTTCCAGTCCTCAGGCACTTCTGATCACCACAGCATTTCAAAGATGGTTGTAAATTGCCCACCTTAGTGTCTATCAGCTCTCTTAGCACTTGTGGGTACATCCCACCAGGGTCCATGGACTTGTGGATGCCAGGTTTGCCTGACTCCAGCTCGGTCCTCCTTGAGCAAGGGAAAGTCTTCCTTCAACCCTTCCTTCTCCCTAGTCTCCTGGGTCAGAGATTCCTAAGGGCTGCTCTTGTCAGTGATAATGATGCAAAGGCAGCATTCACTAACTCTGGTTTCTCTGTGTCCCCTGTTAACAGGGTCCTACTTCTGTGGCAGTGTGAAGTTTTCATGTTCCAGTTTTGGTTTCACTTTATAGCTTAAATTGTTCTTCGTATGTTATTGTAAGTCATTTGGAACATTCTGTTATACCCCTGGTTTGTCCTGTATTGGTAACACTCCGTGTTCCCTCCCCCTGTCCATCCTATTACCTCCTGCCCCTCAGCCATGTCAATCCTATCTCAGCCCTTCTCAAAGGTATGGAAAGTTCCAGGGAGGGCATCGAGGGATTGGCTGTGCCCCGGGGACCCTCCTCCTATTTCCCTATGTTTGGGTCGGTACTTTGATTGATATTATGTTAGGACCTGCCTCCCCCTGACCCTATTGGTTGTTCACTGGATCCACCCCTGTGATCCTCCCCCTAATAAAAGCTGTTATTGCTTGGGGTTCTGCATAGCAGGTGCTCTCCGAGAAATAAGCCGTCTTGTGATTCACCCTACCGGAGCCTCCCTTTCATTCCTCACCATCACTGGGGTACTGCGGGGCACTCTTGTCTCGGGACCCACGTTCCTGGCAGTGGCAGATTGCCTGTCAGCAGGGACCTGTGGTAGCAGGGTCAGAGCTAGCTGCCAGGGAATGACCCTGCACTCCCACATACTTCCATTTAGTAATGGATCTACTTTTCCTCGGTGGTTCTTTTCTTAGTCAAGTATTTAAAGAAGGCCTTCTTGTCCTTGACCTCCTTGGCTTTACATCCTTGTTCAGATTAAATTCCAGGTGGGCCTTAGCCTTTCTTGTCTCATTTCTACTTTCCTTGCCAACCTCTTTATACTCATTCCAAGTGGTCTGACCCTGCCTCCATCTCCTGGGTATTTTCTGTTTACTGACAGAGCAACTGACAGGAATTCTTTATTACTCCAAACAGATCTCTTTCAGTCTTTGTCTAATGTCTTGTTCATTAGGATGCATAATTTCTGAGCTTGGAAGTGGTGCTTGAATATCAACCAACACTCAGATCTCTCTTCCCTGCAGGGCTTGTTCTGATGAGATTCTTCCAAAATCCCTGAAGAAGCAAAAGTTAGTTAACTTCTGCTTAGCCTTTAAAAGATTGTGGGGTAGCATGAGAAAATATCAGGACAGAACAATTTTATTTAAAATCTCTATTAAAACTTTCCAGCTTCTTCTGCTTATTCCAAAGTAAAGATTTGGAAGGGAAAAAAAAGAGAAAAGCAGCAAAATTTAGAACTGAAGGGTAATTCAGGCAACAGCAGATCTGTTAGTCTGATGTCACTGAGGTAGAATATTTAGGTAGTTTTTTGAAAAGGATATCCATTAAACAACTCTCCAAAATGGTGGGAAAATGCTAGTTTTCTAACTTTGTATCATTGCTCACCATTTAATGAAGAGATTATGTCAAAATTTTGCTTTGAGTCACAGAAGCCTGGACCTAAAGACCCAAAAAGACTTTCAAAAAGGAAAGCAAAACTGCTGACAAATATTTACTTTGAAAAAAATTATATATTGAAATGAAATATGACAAAATCAAACTAGCTCATCTCCCTGTCCTCCTCTTTGGTTTTGGGGAAAGGATTTTTGTTAGGTTTTTGTTGAGGACCCTTCTGCTCTACTAGAAAATAAGGCAGACATCTTTATTTGGCAACATTTGTGCAACACATTCAGTGTTGAGAAAAAGCTTAGTCCCACTGAAGACAAAATTCCATGAGCTCTCAAGCAGGCATGCACATTTTCAGGATTAAGGTCATGGTGATTTTTTTCCCCTGTACGGAGTTATGCAAAATTTCCATTCTATCTGTGTTTTAAGTCTTAAATTACTATCTAAGTAACTGCACTAGCAAAAGCAGACTAGCAGTGTAGTCTGAAAGTCAATATTCCTACACTGTTCTGAGATTAAACCTCTGACTTGCAACAGATTGCAACCAAGCACAATGAGACAACAACTGGTCTTGTCAATGCCTATGGCTAAGAAGGATTCCTTCTATAAATGCTCACCATAACAGAAGCATACTTTTAATATTAGCATAGATCACTTTAGAAGCAGAGATACAGAGATGTGGGCTATTATAGGCAGGAAGTGGGCTAATTTGAAAGCGCTGTGGGAATGTGGGAAAAAGCAAAGCTAGGATAGAATTCACTCATTGCATTTTGTTTGCAAGCAGAGCCTATGTAACCTTACTAACTGTGTAATCAAAACACTTTCCCCCCCCCCCCCATACCTTTGGCAAAGTAATAACACAGGCATGTAACAACACACTCTATATTGTGACTCCTTGCTGTATCTATGGAATTACATGTGGAGAAATCCCTAAATAAAAAATATACATCCTTATTAATCAGAACATACACTTGCCAAATAATCTGTGACTTCCTTAGGCAAAAAGTTGTTTCAACAGTACTGGGCCTACACTATGGCTGAGCTCGGACAGCAGTGGGAAAATTCACCTGTAAACTGCCAAGCACTTAAGAATAATTTGACTTTGAATATAGTGGTAGCCAATCATTCAAAATCAGGGAACTAGTATCTATAACTTATTTTTAGACTCCTTGGACACTGAAGTTGCAGAAAGAAGACTCACAGTGGTTCTCAAGGTGAGAGTTTAGTACTGCCTGAATGAAGTACAGCTGTGGCAACATTGACCACCGTGGATGCTGCCCACCTGAAAACTTGTTGAAATGGTACTTTTTTAGACAAAGACGTTAAACTGCTCAGTAGATTTTCCTAAAACTGGCAAGCTTCGAGGAGCAGTAATAACTAAAATCATTGTCCTTAAAACTACAGGCAGAAAAGTAGAAGCTTTAACTTCTGCCTTTCTTCTTAGTGCTGCAGGGATGCCAACCCCAAGTAAACAGTATTACCCTGCCTGACAAGTAGACCTGCATAACTCCTGGTCCCCTATATAGGGCTAGCCCAAAGTATCCTGCAAAATGCAGCATCTTAACTTTGTCATTAGAAGCAAACAGCTCTTGTCCAGCAATACTGGTGATATTGTACAATACCTTAAATGAAAACCCTTAATTCAAAATTTCAAACCCAGTACAGGCTTTTTGGAGATGGATGGATCCTCAAAAATTACATTTATTACCCCCTAAAGCACCAAATTCAGGGAATAGTTTTCCCTTCCAGCTTTTTATAGTATAAAGAAAAAATTGTATCTAGGAGGTTTGTAACTGTTTTTAATTCTAGCAAGTGCATCGCTATGGGCATATTAAGAAATGCTAGCAGAGAACTTGACATTTTCTGAGAGTGGCTCCTTAAGTTCCTAGAAAATATGGAAGTTAAATAACCTTGCTGATATTAGCTCACATACACTTAATTTTATGAGTTAGGATATGCATGATTAAGCCAAAGAAATGGTTATCTTCTCTTACATTTGTCATTATAACCTCAAAGGTAAAAAGAAGTCTTCTTTTACATTACATTGGAAAGTTTAGCTCAGTCTAATGTTAGGTTTAAAGAGAAATGGGGAAGGGAAATGTGGGGAGGAATTAGTATTACCTAGCAGCTAGTCATTTGAGCAGATTTCTTAACAGGTCTGAGTTTTCCCAATGTGGGAATTACTTGTTTCTAGTATTAACTGGCACTGAAGGAACTAGATGTTGATAGCAATGATGAATAACAACTAATAGTGCATTTCTATTACCACCTTAGTTCGAGTCAGGGATGTTTTTGGGAAGTGACTTCGGGTTGTTCCCACTTACAACACTTTACTTGAAATCTCAGTCCAGATACATGAACTAGGTATCTTCTGGATGAAACCAAACCAGAAGAAGGGCTCCATGGTCTCATCTAAAATTAATTAGATAATTTATTATCAAGGAAAGTTTATTCTCACATAAATTTTATCCATACCTTCATTTTATACATTTTCTTTTAAATATGCATTTTGTTTTTCAACACATTAAGCATTTGAAGAATGTGTTCTGGAAGATTTTTCCTCAAATATAAGAGTTTCAAACTCTAAAAAACATGAGGACATAGAAAGTATGTCTCAAACTCATTAAACACACCAGGAAGCTCTCTCACACTGTTTATACTCAGGCAAGGTCACTATCAGTTTTTGTAGGAAAGCTAATGGATATATTTATTATAGTTTTCAATATCTAATACGAATTTCCTGTAGCATTTGAAGATCTTGTTTGGATAGTACACATCAGTTGAAACTGACTAGTACTTCATAAGGTGCCCATGTTCCTTCCTGTCTGATCACAGATACTTGGGCATTAATTCTGTCAGTTACTCTTCTTGCAGTGCCCATGTGTCCTGACTTTATTCTAGCTTGGGTAAAAACTTAGCATCTCACACTCTTGGCCTGCTATTGTGGGGCTAAGTTTTGCTGGGAGCTGCTTCCTCTACCCTTCATTCATTCCTCTGCAAGGAATTGTTGATGCCAGTTGGCTCAAACATGAACCAAAATCATCTTTTCCTTAAATAGTTAAATTTGCCTTTGATTTTTGGAGTCCAAGACTTCATAGCTAAAGGCCTGTAGGCTGCAGAACACGCTTCTGGGCCCAAAACCCACCAGTCCACTGTCCTCAGAAGCCCCTGTTTCACACAGGTCTCTAGCGACCTTGCGTGCAACCATTTCAGAAGGGGCCACAGCCGTAAGCTCGCTTCTGACGTGCCAAGGAGCTGTGCAACCACCTGAGCCGCCAGCAAGGCTCAAGGTGCAGCTTCAGCATCAGAGCATGTGAAGAGAGCAGCTGCTTTTTCAGCAGCAGCTGCAGGAGCAATAGATACGGAAGGAGCCAGTCAAGCTGCAAAAGAAGCTTCTGTTGTTTTAGCAGAAATCTGCAAGCTGATCTTTTCCTGTTTAGTGATACATGAGTAGTGGTGTGGAAAAAGAATATGAAGGGCATAGGAAAGAAATCACTTATAAATCTCAAGATGTATTCCATGTTCTCTATGTCAATTTAATCTAAAAAAAAAAATGATCTTTTAAAAACTTACTCCTAAATGAAGAATACAGACTGTGTTTTCTCTTCTGAGCTGAGTAAACACAATGCCCTACAAGTAAGTGTTCTACATGTTATTGAGACAGACAAGGCAATTTAAAGCATGATATCTTCAGATATAGTCTTCTTCTTCCCAAACCCAAGACACAGAGCTTTCACACCCACACTACACAGTAAATCCAGGAATGGAGGGTTTACAGATTGTCTTTGTATAACAACTGGAGCACTATTAACATTCTGTTCCTTAAGATTACATAAATTCACAAAAAAAAATCAAACTAAAGGAAAAACAACACATGAAACCTCCACACACAACCAATAGGAAAAAAACACAGCTTTGTGTTACAAGAAAATTCATCATTCCAAAATATATTGTAGTTTTGTTTCCAGCTTCAATCCACTCCTTTTAGGAAATAAAAGCAAAGAGCTATGACCAGTTGACCTACATTTTTTTGTGGGGGTCTTTTTGGTTTGGTTTGGTTCATTTTGGGGGGAGTTGTTTCTTTGTTTGTTAGTTTTTTACCTAAAAAAAGGTAGAACATTTTCCTCACAGTCATCTTTATAAATTAACTTTTGTTTATTGAAACAGATTGATGTCTAATCTTGGTTTGGGAATATTTGTAGATTATGCAGTTTTACATTTAACTACAAATTAATAATTCAAACCACTGAGTTACTCAAACATGCAGTCAAAGTAAAAAATATTTTCTCATTTCCTTGGTTTAGCCAGTTTATTTTATTTTTTCCTTCTTGTTGAAACCATTTTTCTTCAAAGCCAAAAGATATTTATTTAGCAGTCATATTACAATGTGTTCAAGTTAATTGAACAACAAAACCTTACATGTCAGTAACTCCGGAGAAAATTAAATCTGTTGGATTCCCGGTGGCAATTCAGAGTGTAAGGATCCCATCCAAATTTATGACCATGACTGGGAAAAAAGCAGATGACCAAGCACAGTTAGGCTACACTAAGGGCAGCATTTTCCCATGTGGGAGAATAATTTCATTTGTCTTTCTTTTCAAGACTCACAAGCAAAGATGTACTTGCACAAAAATATGCAGACATTTTAAAGCAATGAATTAAGCATGCAATTTATACCAAAAAAAAGAAAAAAAATGGTTAGACATTATCTTGGAATCCAAAATGTACATGTCTTTTCTGTGTCTTCTAATTTGCCAACATAATTTTTTTTTGACTGTGCAATTACGGAAAGTAGATTAATTAATTTCTGTCCTACTACAAGAAGCAAGGCAAATTCAGCAGCCAAGATGTCAAAGCTATGAAGGAAAAAAGAAAGAAAAATCAGGACACAACACTGAGAAGAAAAGCTCCAGGCAAACAGACCTTCTACATACCAGTATAGGGAAAAATAAGAAGCCTGAATTTAAGGAGCAAAAGCTAGGCCAAAATTTGTCATTTAAAGTCTCACTGAGAGAGAAAACACAGTTAATGTCAGATCTTATAAATATGAATGTAAAAATAAAGGGGGGAAGATCATCTAGCTCAGAGCAACCTAGTGGTATTAGTGGTTCAAAAATGCTTTATGTGGTTCTCATTAGAGTTCATTGAAAGATTTACAGTTAAATATATTTTCATTAAATAAGTGTTTCACAGAAGCTGGAACATTTTACAGAGGCATATTTGTTTCAATATAGTAGCTTTTAGATAAAGAAAGAGTAAGAGACCAACAAATGCTCACAAGATTTGCAATCAAAAGATTGCTTCAGCACTATATAGTGGAAAAAAATTAAATATTTTGGTTTATCTCCGGTGCATAAGCTAAAATTAACTCAAAGACTTAGAAAACAAAACAGTCATTCTTAAACCCACACTGATTTCCCTCTTGGTCCCCTTTCCTGCCATGAAAGCTCTACGCATTTTCAGCTCAGCTGATGAGGTACACACCTACACCTTACAGCATTCCTGACAGGATGTTACCCTGAACTTTTTTTTATGGATCTGCTGCAAGGAATGTGTCACAGGAAGACACATATTTGCATGAACTGCATTGGTCAGTTTTGGAACACTTTATCACATTGTCTGAAATATGTCCTTGAGTCCTAAAATAAGTGGCTTCTTCAAACAGAAAAGTGTTAGGCAGATGCTTAGAAAAGGCTATTCACTTTTCCAAGTTTATGAACATACTTCAGTCAGCAGTATACAATCTGTGAGCTGTAATAGGTCAGTTACTCATAGTAGTCTCAGCTTCTGTTGTAAAGATTCAGAGAGGATAGTACGGTGTTTTGAAACTCTAAAGATAAAAATCTATAAGAAAATATTGTCTGTAATGACTTGGTGTGAGTAGATGATCCCTATACAGATATGTCCTGTAAAAACTGCTTCGAAAGATTTCCTCCTCCCCTCCCTAATGCCCTTCTGCTGAAGTAGTTTTCTTCTACATTTCCCTGTTAACTCTCCCATCAATACCTCCTGTCTGGTAATCCCTTATAGCCTTTTAGACTTAACAACTCTAAAACACTAGCATCGTTACTTGTGCAAGTTTGTGTCTGCAACAGTATCTAGCCCAAAGAGATACCTCTGAGCCTCATGTCCTGTTGTGTATGTTATAATTATATAATATATATAATTATAAATTATAAATTATATAATTATATAATATATATATTTATAAATTGCTCTTATTAATGGCAAAATTTCTATCTTGAAATCGTGTTGATATATAGAAAACACATACATACCAGATTTATAGTTTTTAAAAAGAATATACTTTTCAACTGCTTGTTTGCTCATGACAAGTACTAAATGCATTGCATTTAGTACTAAAACCCTTACGTAAGTCATCTGTAGAAAAGATTCCAGCCTATAACAGTGTGACAAAGGTACTCAAGAGTAGACCTGTAAATAATTGATTTCTTTTTTAAAAAAGTACACATAAAACTTATAGCCTTGGGCTAGACATCCTCTAGTCCAGACTCCTGTTTCAAGAAGAAACAGGTCACACAGGGGAAGAGAAGGCTCAGGTACTGCAGATGTCACTTGCTAGCAGCTGTCTGAAACAAAGGATCATACTTTCTGACTTTGACCACGGCAGATGGGATCATTAAGTATCACATTAGATTCCTAAACTGAATTTTTCTTGTGAACATTATTTCTGTGTGTTCAGACAGAGAATTAAACAAGCTATAGAAGTCATTGTGATTTATGGATTTATGGACTTAGTAGTCACTGTGTCTTGTTGCTTATCCTGGGCATGTACAACCCAAAAGTTTGTGAAAAAAGTATGTATCTTTAAAACATTTTGGATGAGTTTGAGAGGGGTATTTTGTAGGCTTTCAGATTGGTAACTATAGACAGACATATATATCTTCACAGTACTACCATGAAATCCTGTGCATTAAGTTTAGATCAAGTTCCTAGAGTTCAATATGGCATCTAGCACATGTACCAGCACAAATAACATAAAAATATGAAGAAATGAGCCAAAACAGAAAGTGCTCTTGTTAGATCTTTTATGCTAAAAAGTATGTCTTAAATGGCTGGTTTGGACATTAAATGACCTAGCATAAAAATAATCCCAACCAAAGAGAATTTTGATTACTTGGACATAAGTGTGTTTAAACTGAAATGTGTGTTAATATGTTAAAAACCAAACAACTTGTGTACTTCAAACAAGTTGCCTTCCTGAGTACTAAACATAAGACAAACAGGTATGAGGCTTTGAGACAGATTTTGACATCCACTGCCTTGGATGTCACTGACTATCTTGATGCCACTGTCTATACAGTTAAAGTATACATTTAGGAATACACCAGGAAACAAAGATGACTCAGTGACGCTCTGCCTACCCTGTCGGGACTGATCAAATACAACACAGGCTGAGTTCACAAGATGAATCTCTGCATTAGCTTTCTACTGTAATTGGACCAATTCATCCTGCTCTGAGCAAGTCTTGTTAGCTGCCAAGCAAGTAAGCTCTCAAATATAATTATACAACTTCTTTATCAGAGGTATCTGAGGTGCAACTAGCAGGAATTTGTATACACTGATGCAGTCAGAATCATATACACTTTGTAAAGTGTAAGACAGACCTACCAAGAATCTGCTTTAGTACCACTGTGACTTTTATTGTTTGAGAACTAGTACTATCCTCTGAGTAATCTTGTCAAATGGCCAGTGTTTCAGAAGCTTTAAGAACACTTGAAATTTCATAATTCTTGGCACTGACATCATCTTTCTGCTTTTTGTTTAGAACAGCTTATTTTACAGGTCTCACCCTGTATGCTAACTACTAACAATAAACAACATTGCTTGGAAAATCTGATCTTTACTGAAAGACTCAAAACCTACAACAGGACATTTACTCTGAAAACCTGAACATTTGACAATGGATCAACTTTAATGGTTGCTTTGCTCTCAGCTATTGGCTGGATCTTGACAAGTGATTAACAGCACACAGTAATCCCGTATCTATATAAAATTAAAGAAGGAGATAACTGACAAGTAGAACAGAGTAATTCAAAATGGCATGTGTCCAAGATGGTGACTTTGCTGTCCCTACATTGAATACTCCCAATGGATCTTTAATGATTTATGGTAGGAAAGAATGAGGTTTTTGAGTCAGTGTGCCACAGTAGAATACTCCTCCATTCCACAATGTGCCAAGGATTGAGTTCAGCGCTGGCTAAAAAAAACCCTATCAATTCCCAAATCAGTCTCTGAAGTGCTTTGGCAATAAGTGAGCCAATTTCAGCCTTTCAGAACCCTGACATAATTTTTCCAGTTTTGCACATGTAAGGCAGAAGTGACTTATAGAATCACCTCTTTCCTTTAGACGCATCTGGTCCTACAACCTATATATAGGCCTACCGCAGTGGAAACTATCAACACAATTCATCAGTTCCCTTTTGTCCTCTTTCTCTCTGTGAAGAGAAATGGAATGTGGGTGCTCAAAATAAACAAGTACTCAATGCAAAGAAGAAATGATATCTTTTGAAACTTGTGCAGTTTTCCAAGAATTCAGAGTACAAATCTTATTTGTTGAGGCAAATACATGGGACTATATTTTCAAGTTACTTCTAGCTCTACTAATTCAACCTTAGCACTGCTCATGAACCTCAGCTTAAGACGTGGCTAAATACTGATGCCATAGTTGTGCACCCAACAAGTGCTACACCACAGTTTTGGTTTTAGGACTAGGTTTTACAATCAATTCTTATTTATGCCAAACAACAAGAAGCACAGCACTCCTTCTTACCACGTGAAACATGTAACTGCCCCTTCCAGACAATATATAATACTTTGTCAGGGTTTAACTCCAGTCAGCAGCCATGCCTCATGCAGCCTCTCACTCATGCCCCCACCAGTGAAAACAGGAAGAGAATTAGAGAAGTAAAAAGAAAAAAAATTGTGACCTGAGATAAAGAGAGTTTAATAGGGAAAGCAAAAGCCACATAAGCAAAGTAAAACAAGGAATTCCCATAGGCAGGCAGGTGTTCTCCCAGCTCCAGGAAAGCAGGGCCTTATCATGCATGATGAGGACTTGAGAAGACAAAAACCATCATTCCAAACTTACCACTCTTCCTCCTTCTTCCTCCCGCTTTATATACTGAGCATGATGTCACATGGTCTGAAATATCCCTTTGGTTAGTTGGGGTCACCTGCCCTGGCTGTGTCACCTCCCAACCTCCCAGGCACCCCCAGCCCCCTTCCCACTGTGGCAGTACCAACAGCAGAAGAGGCCTTGGCTCTGTGCAAGCCCTGCTCAGCAGTAACAAAAATATCTCTGTGTTATCAACTCTGTGTTCAGCACAAAGTCAAAACACAACCCCATAACAGCCATTGAGAAGAAAATTAACTCTACCCCAGCTGAAATCAGCACAATTGTTAAACATGCATTTACCCAGTAGAGCTCTGAGTTCCCACACCCACATGCTGACAAGATAAAACAAAGCTGGTACAATCCAAACTGAAGTGGAGGGAGGACAGAAATTCTTGAGAAAATATGTTACCACTTGTACTGCAGAAATGAAATCCAATATGTGGCCAAAATTAAAATATCACATTTGGTATTATAGCCCATATGCGCAAGTGAAGTAAAAAGATACCATGAAAGTGTACAACAAAAAGAAAAGACATTCACATTTAACCAGAGACAAGTCTGTCAAAAAGGAAAGCAAATTTCAGAGCAGAGAAATAATGGCCATGCTTTCTCTCTGAAAAGAGAAAGGAGGAGGAGCGGAGTCAAATAAATAAAAGAAGCAGAAAATTTAGCATGGCACAACCATGAAAATTCATGCTTGAAGCAAAAAAGAGGGACAAAAAGGATCTGACAAAATACTGATAAGCTCAAGAGGAAGATTTATAATAAAGTACATGGAGGAGGAGAAAATAAGGGTTAGAACTATAATGTAAAGAATCCTAAGCTGGTAAATCCTACTACTTTTTTATGACACAGGATACATGAATAGATCATTTAGGATTCTTCTCAACCCCAGGAAAACAATGTCAAATGACAGTCATTTTGTTTCCCCTAAGAGAACATTGACATTAAAGACACACAGAGACAGAAAAGCTATCTGAAGGAAATTACGGGTTTTCAACATTAAAGAATTACTTTCATACATAACATGGGGTAATATCATAAGGGGAAAAATTAAGCACAAAATAGTATCATAAATTGTTCATTTGCTACAAATCTAAAGTAGCTGTGGAAGAAGAATGAACTGTTTTCTCCACAGAATGTTCTCTAAAACCTTAATAATGTGGCAATTATTTAAGGTTAACACAAAGGAAATCTTTTTTCCAAGGCTTCAAAGTAACAAGGCAATGAGGCAAAGTGGATTCTGCAACTCCAGGAAATAGGAGGGGAGGTTTGTTTCTCCTGCTAATGTGGAAAAAGTTTGACTGACCAGCATAATGTAATGGCGGCCATTGGCAGTGAATAAGAAAGATTTCACACCAAGCTCAGTCAGTCCCCATATTTTACAAAACACAAAATTTTCCCTGGTAAACCTAACACTCTCTATATACCATCTGTACTTACACTGAGAACCTGAGAAGTTTTACAACAAAATAAATCAAAAATCAAAATAAACATGGAGTCAAGTTCTTGTGGATGGGAACAGGGGGTGGTTTTTCTTGTAAAGAGTCTAAAAATAAATCAGAGATACTAGTTACCTGATTTTGAATGAATGGATATCACTGTGTTCAAAGTCAAAACTATTCTGCTGTTGTGCAAATGGAGGGGGTAAGTGATAGACAACTGACTAAAGACACTGCTTTTCTATGGCAAGAGAAAAGGAGTATTATTTGGGGTCCTTACACTTCAGAGCAGAAAATCGCAGAAGCCTATTCCTTCTGTAATACACAAGTGCTATCATCTCAATTGTGAAGACACAGTTAAACACTCAGAACACTCTCTTGTTCAATTGTATGGGCCCCCTTTTACAAGGAAGAAAAGCATGAGTGCAATAGGGTCAGAGACAGAAGATGTGAAGGTAGATGCTGGCCTAAGAAAAAAAAGCTTGTTTACCTTATGTATTGTTGCAATTTTCTTTTATACTGTTTATTAGGGAGGAAGAAAATCCACTTTCCTCAGATACACTCAGATGGGCTCAAATATAAGTTCGTTCAATTCATTAAATCTTGCTGTATTATAGAAAAAACCCAACACATTACTTTATTGTACTATTTTTTTTCCAACATGGAGTAATGGAAATATTAATTGCATACTCAAAAAGACTTAAATTGCTTTTCTACAAAAAAAAAAAAAAAAAAAAAAAAAAAAAAAGAGGAAGAGGAGAATACTTTGTCTTACCTAATTTTAATTTATGTATTTTTAATATATTATTAGAATTTAGGTATTGAAACTATGGGTCATAATCAATAACTAATTAATATTATATCTCTGTGTTTAAAATGGATAGTTCTAGGCACATATATTCAGCTTATAATTGATGCTGCCCACATACAGCTTTCTATACAGGCCTTTCTTGCCTATTTTTCAAAACTCTGCTATTCAGTTTCTTGCATAAATTATTATGTCTATGCATGGAAACAGGCTCAGCTGCTTAGAGAGCTCTTAAACATGAAAGCTACCTCAAAATGATAACATTTTAAAACATTACCAAGATGTCTAAAGAAGAAGCTTTTTTTTTTTATTACATATGTTTTCTTTGTATGTTTTAATAAAAAAAAAGGGAGTCATGATGGGCTAGACTAATTTAGAATATAAGGTACTTGCCAAAATTCTGCAATCCATGAAAGTGGTTTATTTTTTTCCTTTATTGTTGCATTTCACAGATGAGAAGCTGAAGGAGAAACAGAGAAATTCAAAGCCACACCCAAAGTGTATGGCAAAGGACTGAACCCAAAGACTTCCTTCTTCTGCCCCATTCTGTTATTGTCTTCCGACTATAAGTAACAAATCTGGAAATCAGTTGGAAAGGTCTCTGTTACATGGACTAGATTTTGTCTCCCTTCTCAGTATATGGTCTTACACATGCCTGGATTAGGTCTTTGCTGAAAATGTCAGGTGTCAATCCCTAAGAGGTATTTAAGGAACTTCTTTGAGATTCAGCAATACCTAAATTTTCCTTCACTTTCTCTTTTGTAAATTACTGTAATGTAATGTAATTTGTGACTGAAATTAATAAAAAACCTGTAAAGCTTTTCAATATGAACAAGGTCAAAGGAATATTACTGGTATTTGTGTTTTGGTTTGATCATATTTGTCATTCATACAGTTTCCAGAATTTTCTCCGTGTCAGATTATAAGCAAAAGTGCCCCCAAAAGAGCCCTTTTCTTGGTTATTTCCTTGACAAATCACGACTAAACACGTCCCAAGAAACAGTCATCAGAAGAGGCCAAGAGGGCAGAATTATGTTATCTTGGTATATGTCTTAGCTTTGAGGTAGACGAGGTAGGTCATAACAGAACTAAGCAGGACAGTTAGAAGAATTAGTCACACAAAAATTCTTTCTTCCTTTTAAGCTCAATCACAGCAAGCAGTTGTGATGCAAAGTGCATCCTTTGTTGGCAGACACGACACTCGCAAATAGTCTTCTGTCTACAGGAGACTGTTACACTACCAGGATATTTGTTTCTCCCCATTTATAAATGAAAAAATAAACAACACTTACATATTCTTTTATACTCCAGTTCAATATAGGTACATATGGAATGTTTGCCTTCACTCATCCACACCATAATCCAAAACAGAAACAATTTTAAGGAAATCAACTAAGAAAAAAACCAGGAAAAGTTCATCATCTCCCTTTGCTTCACCTGAAGGACACCCCTTTCCTGAGCGAGAAGATGAACTTTTGACCTGAGTGAACCATTTAATTTTTGAGAACACATTGTCAGGTGGCATAAACATGTTAAATGAAGTCTCTGTTACAGGATCCTGAAAGGAAAGCTTGCCATATGTTTTCTGGTGACATATGAATATTCAGTATTGACTCCCAAGGTGCTTCACATTAGGAAGAGAAACAGTACTGGGGAAGAGCACAGAAAGTTTCTTCTGCATTTCATTTTTCTTTTTTTTTTTTTTCAAAATTCACAAGGAATATAAAAATTTATACTAGCTTAGGATGATAATTGTATTTGCAAATATTTATTTTAATTAGCCAACTGCTCACAAAAGCAACCTCATTTACTTCATTTAGCCAGGCTGCTAATTTTTTTGTGAAACAGCAAAGGGAATTTTTGCATGGTCATGTTAACGTTGCTACAGTGGTAGGTATGGGGACTACCATTATATTGTAAGGTAAAGCTTTTTACTTTATTTCATGAGGGAAAAATTGTATTTCATGCTTCTGTTCATGCTGCTTTGCTGTGCTGCAAATTTTCAGGGAAGAACTTTTGAACTAGGAGAGCCCATTTACTGCCCTCTTTTGTTGAGTCATTTTGAGCACAGCAAAATACTTGAGGGCAGACACAAATGCTGCAATTACTATCTAGGAAAGGGTATAATGCCTGCTTACTATTTTCAGGCTCTGCTATTTGTGAACAGGTAAGCATACTGATGAGTGAAGATGGTACTCAAAGAAAATTATCTGCTCTAACACTATTTTTCCTTTTCTATTCAATATTTATTTGAGTATTTATGCATTTGAAAGACAAGAGAATTTGTCAACTTAGCTTGTTAGAAAAAATACTCTACTTCATCCTTTAAGTAATGTCATTTTCACCAAGAGATCAATTTGTTGATGCTAAAAAATATTTTAACTCCCTCCCAAGATAACAGAAAAGACAGAATGGTGAGGAAGCAACTGTTTTTCAGTGTACAGCCTGTCCTCAGCAGTAACTAGCTAGCTTAAACCACTGTCTGGCAGCAGTTGTTATCTTCGAGGTCCTCCATAAAATATGTCTAGAAGATGGTTTCCAATTTCTTTTTATTTGAGTCTGTATATCAAAGGCCACACCTGACTGATTTTTATAATTAAGATCTCTGAAACTCTGATTCACGTTGATCTTTCAGCCTCAGACCTTTCATGCTTCATAATTTCTTTCCTAAAATATGGCTCCTAGAATTGAACATGTAGGTTCCAGCTATGCTTCCCCTAATGCTCAGCATTACCCAATTTATAATTCCAGCTCCTTTGAGTCTCTTTTTACTCCAGCCAAAGATTGTTCAAATAGCTTTGGTGTATTATTTATGATTAACCCTGTTTCCCAAGGTGACTTTTTTCCTTCTTCCTACAGTTCAGGCATTTGTTAGTGTCTTTTCTATGCCACTAGTATCTATCTTCAGTCAAGTGGATGACCTAGATCAGTTCAGATCTATCTTTTTGCTGTTTTCCTTATCTTTTTGCAACAAATCTGACTCTCTGGTTAATATAAAGTAAATTTTCTTTCTTCATTTAGCTATAAGTAAGATTAATTTTTATACTATATATGTTGCATATACATACATCAGTAGTGACACTAATCAAATTCACTCTGCAGAATTAGCAAAAACAATTTTTTGTCATATAAAATTTTGGTGGGTATAAAATAAATCTGATGTATGCGGCTCTAAAGGAATGAAGTGCTTACACAAGGTGACCCTGACACTTGGCTAACAAAGGATCAGTGACCAAACATTGTGTAATAATTGATATTCAAAAGTTATGAGCTTGTTGTTTTTTGTTTGGTTTTTTTTTAATTGAAATCAGGTAAATTGCAGCTAAGCTAGAGAATAGTAACTACAAAGAACTCCCAAAGCAAGCAAAAGAATAATGATGTACAGTTTCAGCAAGATCATGAACTGAAGCAACATTTGATATGTCTTTTAATGTATGGGGAATCAGAGCTTTAAATTAAAATCAGGTTGAAAGTAATGTTTTTAAAAAATGTGAAACTCTTGTTGATCTTAGAATCAGCAAATTGGCTTCAAAAGGGATCAAATTAAATCAGACAAAGGTTGTGGTGGAAGTGGACTTCTGGACATCATCTGATTCAAACAGGGCTACTTGATAAAGCTTGCCCAGCACTTTGTGCAGAAGTGTTTTGAGTATCTCCAGGGAGGGAAACTGCAATGTTTCTGGGCAACTTCAGATAGGGTTGAATCAGCCCTACAGTGAAAAAGGGAGTTCTCAATGTTCGGAAAGAACCACATATTTTTCAGTTTGTGCCCCTTGTCTGCTGTCCTGCCACTGGGCATCACTGAAAGGAACCCGATTCTGCTTTCTTTGCATCCCCTCCTTTGAGTATTTATAGACATTGATAAAATCCTTTCAGAGCTTTTTCTTCTCCAGGCCTGACAATCCCAGCTCTCTCAGCCTTTCTTCACTTCAGAAATTGTGCAGCTCCTTAATAATCTCTGTGGCCCCTTGCTGCTCCCTCTGCAGTACATCCATGCATCTCGTGTCTCTTCTGATGAGCACAGAAATGTACACAGCACTCCAGGTGAGGTCTGAAGAAGTCAGAATCATTCAGAGACAGGTTTTCCTGAATACTTCAGTCATGTGTGCTCCACTTTGGAGTCTCCTCCAGCCCATTTTTCAATCTTTAGGTTTCTAATAGCTCTCAAAGCTTTGCTGGCACTTATTTTAATTATCTTGACATCAAACTACGGAGCTCGCTGTTTCTCTGAATAGATCAAAAGAGCATATGCTATGCAATCTTTATCTCCAAATGATTCACAGAGAAAATATCAACCTCAATTAAAATCATTAATATGGTCTCTTTTGCTTTATCACAGCTGTGAGATAATGACCAGATGAGACACAGATTTTGGATACAAAGTTTGGGGAAAAAAGTTCAAGCATGTTCAGTTAAGAAGTAAATATGAAATCAGTCTTCAAAGAGTGTGCAGTCTGGGAAAAAATCAATGTCTATGTTTCAACATATGTTCAAGATCCTTTCCTTTTTCTTTTAATTTTCCATTTAAAGAAAATAAATTAATTTCAAAATGTATTCTTCATTATATTTAAGGTTAAAAAAAAAAGAAAAAGTAAAATGCAATTTCATACCAAAAGTTCTCAGAACACATAGTCTGAGACAGTTAATACAAGTGCAATGAAGTTGAGTTTCATTGCATTAGGTTAACAGCTTTAATTATGTCAAGACATCTAAGGCTGCTTCCGGTTTTATCTATGTGCCTTAGGACAGGTTAGAAGTCAACATGCCACTTACAGCTGAAGTGGCTGGTAGGACAGAGAGAGGACAAATATGCCCAAGGTTCCCACCTGGCATAGATTACTCTTCTATTTGTTGCTCAGGGCATAGTATCACATCATCATCTAGCAATCCATATGATCTTTAGAGCATGTGTCAGACCCATACCTGGAGGATGATTGTCTCTGGCAAAACAGCATAAGAACAGAGTGAGGACAGACTGTGAGAGATATCCAGGAGATGTAAGTCTGAGAGTAATCTTGTGTCTTCATGGATAGACACCTCATCATTAAAAATTCTGTTTCTAGACAAAGCAGATGAAAATTGCTCCTGTATAGGAAAAAGTACCAGGCAGCAACAGGCTGAGGTATGACTGCTTATTCACTTCTGCACGGTGCATCAGTGAGAATGCTGTTTCAACTACCTCTTCAAGACCAGTTCTCAACTGCAAGAACAATGTGAAAACCCTTGGAAGAGAACTGTAAGAGAAACTGAATAACCACAATAAGCATTGGGAGGAAGCTTGTTCTTTGTGCTATAAGCTGTCATTTTATTACCAAGCATTAACCTGAAAGGAATAAATGGGTATATAACAACTGCAATGTCATGAAAACATAACAGTCATAAAATGGTACAAAACTAGTTTCTCTTAACAGTGAGTATAATCAGAATGAGTCAGTCTGAATCAGATCAAAGTTCCTTCTAGTTTAGAATCAATGTTTGACCAAAATTGTTAGGAAATATTTTGAGAAAGACTAGGACAGCTGACAAAGAATACGGTGTGCTTCCCTTGAGTACTTTTTCAGGCACCAGTGGATCTATGCAACTTCAGACACATGACCAGCATTATTCATGTAAAGAAGGTGGATAGGAATTATTCTGCAATTCCATAATGTTCTGTCCATCAGTGGACATGTCCACTGGGGCATGGAGAATGCTGACATAAAATCTTAAAGAGAGAAGGCTTTGACGGGAGGAAGTATGATATTCCTGCATGGTCTATTAGAAAGAAAAAAAAAAAAAAGTCTCCTAATTCTGTTGCCAATACACTTAAGGGAATGACTAATATAGATTTGCATATTTACTAAATCAGTTTTAAAGTTTGGCTAGAAGTTGTAGCCCTTTTTCCCCCAAAGAACACAGCTAGGAATATCAGTGTGCATCACTATATTTTATTATTAGAAAATAATTTTAGCATTCAAGGTAAGACTTTTTCTGCAGAACATTTAGAAAATTATACCTGCTTGTTAAAACACAGGTAATTTCACAGGTCTAACCCCAGCTAGAAACCAAACCAGATGTGCCTTCACTTGACATCGTGTCACAGAGGAGAGATTCAGAAGGGTAAAAATGAGAAAACTTGTAGGTTGATGGAGATGATTGCTATGACAAGCAGTAAATTTATTCCTTGTTTTACTCTGCTTGTGTGTGTGGCTTTTGCTTTCCCTATTTGACTGTCTTTATTGCAACCTTTGAGTTTTCCAACTTTTATCCTTCTGATTCTCTCACTATCCTAATGGTCAGGGAGTAAGCAAGTGACTGTAAGGGATAAATTGATGGGCTGGGGTTAAAACAAGGCACTTGAAAAGACAAAAACCATTTGTCTGAATGTCCTTCCTTCCTTCTTCCTTTCTCCCTTTTTATATGCTGAGAATGATGCCATGTTCTATGCAATAAGTCCTTGGTGAGTTGGGGTCAGCTGTGTCCCCTCCCAGCTTCTTGTACACCCCGAGCCTCCTCGCTGATGGTCTGGTTCAAGGAGCAGAAAAGGTCTTGACTCTGAGCAAACACTCTTCAGTCATAACTAGAGCATCCCTGACCTATCAACATTATTTTCACCACAAATGCAAAACACAGGCACTTACTACTTCCTATGAAAAAAACCTATGCTAGCCAAAACCAGCACAATCCCATTGTGTCAAACCTCATCATAGATCATGTCTTGTCATGCATACCCAAGACGCAATAACCTAAGGCAACCATACTACTAGAAGGCAGCATGTATTTGGGGAAAGAAGGGCAGAAATGGTGGGTTTGATATGAACACTATGACACGTGTTTGTTTAGGAAAGCATAGCCTTGCACATTACACAAAAATACACTTACTAGATCATCTGAAGAATCTCTCTAGTGGTGTGACTTCTTCAAAGCTCTCAATTCCTTGATATCCAATTTATAAGTTCAGTAGAGGATATTACAAAATTTGGAAACTTTTCAAGTAAACATTGGATCCAAGCCCATAATTTTCATGGTACTAATAAATTAAAATTACGCATTTGTATATCCAAAGAACTGTTACTCATCCACATTTTATTGTAAATACAGAAATATGTTTTTCCTAAAATTTTTTTGAAAAGGTGGACATAAGATATAGGAGGAGTCCAGACAAAACATCCAGAAACAAAAATCACTTTGTTCTTCCTCAGTTTTTATCTGTCATGTTTCCAGTCATTAGAATCTATCTTAGTTACTAACAGGGAAATAACATTCATCAAGCTTGCACCCTCCATGCTGTCCAAAGGACGCAAACTCCTGAAAGAGCAAAACACCTTTTGCTTGATTCCATCATCTCCACTTGGTACCAACATCACTGACTTCAAAGAGCTTTCATTTATACTGGTGTGCTCCAGAGATAAATCTGGCCTTTCAGCTTTATATTTCATTTTCAAATACAAGACACTGAGGATGAAATCTTAGCTTTAATGTATGTTCCTAAATACAGCAAGCTAACTTTCAGAGAATACACATACTTCCTGCTGAACTCAACCAACTTGATTTCATCTCTAACTTGCACAGATTTTGTGACAGTGTAAGACTAGTGGCAATAATCCTATTTCCTCAGTGAATAGAAAGAAAAGGCATGCCCTTTTTATTTCTAACATTAATCCACTTTCAAAAATAAAATCTTAGATTTAGGAACTTCAACATCAACTTTGCTTCTTAATTCCATGATACAAAGTAAATACATGACTCTAATTTACAGAAATTTTTAATTAGTTACGTGTACAGAACAAGGTACACAATCTTATCTGTACAGGGCAACCTTGTAAGTTTGTGGACAATGTTTATATATGGCTTTTTCAAAAAGTGTAAAGGGGGTTTTTTTGTATTATTGACACAAAATGAGCTCATCAAACTTTATACCTTGGTCATGCATTCAGTGAGAGAAGGAAGATAGTGGTAGCAAAGAAAAGCTTGATCTCAGCGTTGAAGTGGCCTCAGGCACTCAATTTGTACCTCTGGCTGAGAGAAAATGTCAGTTTGCCTAGTGTGTTCTGCAGCTCACACTGAAACTTAAATCCAGCTGTAAGGCTTCTTCACAGAAAGGAATCTCTTGGCTGCAGTTATTTTAAGTTTTGTTCATAAAAAAATTAATTACCCCAGTGGAAATACTTCTTTACATGATCACTGATTTGTAATATTCAAAATGAAGTAAAGCAACATTGCAAAATGAAGCACAGGTAGGTCAGGCTTCTATTTGAAAAACAGTCTACTATGTACCCATATAGAACTGTGAAATTAATCTCAGTTTTTTTGTTAACTTGTCCGCTGCTCAAAAAAAATAAACAACAAACAAACTACACAAGAATTGATGCTTCTGATCATGCATGCAGAACACTTCTTCAATAAAGCCTTTCAGGCAACTAACTTACCCCTCTATTAAAACACTGTGGGTACAGGTTCTCTGGATGATGCTTCAAAAGTATTACCCTAAATTCCTTTAAACACTAGAGATGGTTGTATAAATTTCTGCTTCTCTCAACAGGCACTGATAATAGTATCTCTGCATTTTTAACAAGATGCACATCTTC
Organism: Cettia cetti; assembly: GCA_013401135.1. Classification (NCBI taxonomy): domain Eukaryota; kingdom Metazoa; phylum Chordata; class Aves; order Passeriformes; family Sylviidae; genus Cettia; species Cettia cetti. The sequence continues at coordinate 37,027 of VZUI01021439.1, forward strand.
AAAATAGGAGTTTTTAATTTGAATAAGTTACTTTGGAAGTAAGAGGTAAAAATCATCACAAATTAATTAAAACATCATCTTTTGTTTGTGGTGATTAATAATACATAAAGAATCCAGGTTTTACATAATTCATCAATCTGATGTAAACTGGCACTTTCCAGTTCCACAGAGTGAAAACCCAGCTACCCCTTGATACTTGAAAAACAGCTCTGAATTGATGCACTGCATCCTTCTGTCACAGGACTTAAAGTCATAGGGATCCAGTTTGTTACATACAGAATGAATTTTCCAGGATTGAGGCAGTAAGAATATAATAAACAAAAATGTGCTGAGTTCCCAACATGATTTTTTTTCTCTTTCAAGCACTAAAATCACAAAACCTAAAAGCAACACACTAGTAATTAAACATGGAGAAAGACTCAGGTAAGATAATGAAGCCTATGCTCTTATGACTAAAGTATTATTTCCTGAGGAACTTGAAAAGTATATTGTTCACAAGGTGATCTAGCACCAAGCATATTTACCACAAAGCTCAGTCTGTAGCAGCAGCGTGGAAACACTGGAATTGAATCAGAGTGGCAGTAGAACCTGCTTCTTTCCAGATATGCAAGTTCATATCAGGAAGCAGTAAGAAATAGGCAGGGAAATACTTCTTTATCATAATTTTTCCCCATCATGGACAGACTTTCAGAGTCCCAAAGAAACAAGAAAAACTGTACTGAGCTCCCTCAGTTCTTAGTCTTGATCAAGTTGTGTACTTTTACCCTCTTTGATCTTCTTTCATTATCCTCTTAACCCTCTGCCTAATTGCATAACCTCTGTAAGTCTCTTTTTTCTCAAAATCTCTATAAGCAGTCTGGCTTCTTCAGTTGTTCCCTCTCTGTGATTTGAATTACTTTGTGATTTATCTCTAGGGATCATGGGTTTTTTTCCTTTTTTCACACTGTGACAGAGCATGAAGAAAAGAAGCAGCTCATAAAAATCCACCTCCTCTTATTGATGGGTAATAATAGTCCTTCATCTGTACCTGTGCACAGGATGGCAACACAATCAAAAACATTGGCAAAGAGTTCTGGTACCTGAGGGTGACATCAGAGGTGTCAGCATGCACTGGGCTTCTTAGTGGTATAAAGAGTTTACATTCCTGTTTAGCTTCAAAATTCTGTGTCAGGTATTTCTACCATAGGCAGAAACAATTCTTTTAGTATTCTGTAAACACTGAGGTATGCTGACCAAACCTAAACCTCTGGCAAGATTTCAGCTGATTTTCAGTGGGTTTGAATCAAGTATTTAAAGGTAAGCACCAAATTATCAAATGCTTAAATCGTGATCTAATTCTTTACTTACAGTGTGTATGGAAACTGTATTATATTGATCTCATTTAATTAGTTATCTTAAAACTGCCAAATCTTTTCAGAGATTCTTTCTGCATATAATCCAGCCATTCTGTTCTTATAAAATACTTGTTACTGAGTGCAATTCATCTCATCTTGGAACATAAGTAATTTGATCGATATTTTAGGGCTAAAGGGCATAGCATTTATTTTCTTCCAGCTTTAAAACCAGTCATATTTTAAAAAAAGATTTGCCATAGAATGAAGTCTGAAAATCAAATCTTTAAAACTTCTTAAATATTTAGAGTTCTTGTGTTGTTATTGTTTCTCAAGGCAGAGATATATTTAACATTAATATTATTTACATTTAAGTATTCCATCAACAAACAAGAGCAGATTGCATTTGAGTGTGATCTGCAGCCCCATGTCTTAAAAAAGAAGTTGCTTGCATGGGCACCTCTTCTTCTTTAATAATGATAGGTGCTCCTATCATTAGCTGTAGCTAACCCATTTATTTGTCTTCATGTACATGAATTTTTCTTATGACCTTTTTACAGTTACTGTTTGACCAGATCTTCTTTTTCTTATAGAAAGAAAATGTTCAGCAAATCAATTATATCAGTCCTCACTTTAAGCCTTCTGAACCTTAAATGATTGCAGATCTATTGGTATAACTCTTCTGAATATTTTCTCCTTTTTTTTTTTTGTAAGATATTTTGTAAGATATTTTGTAAGATGTTTTGTAAGATATTTTCATTTAATCTGTAAGATTCTTCTTTTGTGCCCCTTTTCCTAGTCAAAAGCTTTCTTCCTAGTATGATATTCACAACCAAAGTACTGCTTGGCTGCAAATAAACAGTAAAATTAGGGTAACATTAAAAATAATTCTAAAAAAACTATTCTGCTTCTTGTGTAATCATGGACCAATTGAATGTAACCAAAATTTCTGAACTGCTACAACAATATACAACATTATGACAAGACAACCGAGAGCTAAACTTTCATTGTGATAAATATGCCTGCAAATTCCATGGAAAGATCCTGGCATTTGCCAGTGAGACACAGATCTATTGATGTATACTCAAGGTAGGGATTTTTTCCCCTTTCGTAAATTTAAAATAGATAAATACACTTCAGATCCCTGTAGTTATTTTCATCTTACAGTATAATTCCCTGTTTTACTCCCACAGAAGAAACAGAATGATTCTGTAAAATCTAAAGCATATTGAATAAGTTCCTTGTTTTCTAATGGTCTATTGCTTAGTGGAAATTTTCAAAACACAGGGACTACTGCTATTAATAAACAAATAAATTATTTTTTCAATATTCATCCATATCTTCAGTCCTTAGGTGTAGCACAGTCTTATGCATCCACCTGAAAATATACTGAAAACAAAATAATTTCTAAGTAGAGAAGAAAATACAATTAGATATTTTTTACTTTTTTTTCAAGATAGCAGTGTCTGCAGGTAGACTGTTTTACATTCTAATACATTGGTTTTCTATATAGTGTCTTCACTATATTTACTTCTGAATGCATGTTTTCAGTCTTTATTTAGATTTTTTGCAAGAAATAATCAATATTTGCCTTTAGGATATCCTACAGCAGTTTTGGTAAAAATAAGTCTTGAACAGCTGGAGAATGAAACAAGCTTTGCCGCTCCTTAAACAGGCAATCATTACTAGTTTTCCTAGTGAAAAAACAAAATGCTTTATTGACCTCCATGCATAGTAGAGGGTTGGTTCCTGCATGGATTGAAGCAATTATTTATTTATCTATTTCCAGAAGAATTAGAAGTCCTATGACTTCTCTTCCAGAAAAAACTGAACTCATGTATTATACCCATTAGCCTAAAAGTCATTGGAGCAACAAAAGACTTTTTGGGGAAAAAGGGTCATATACAAAATTACAATCAGCTAAAATATTACCTCTTTCATTTTCATTGATTTAAACACATACTGATAATTGTTCTTCTTTTCTGTAATGATGGTGAACTTGAAAGACCTCCCAGGGTAAAGGTATAACCTGATATATGGAAAGCTTAAGCAACTTTTCCTGACATTTACCAAAGTTGAACACTTTTTCCCCTTTTCTTTGATTTTAGTTCCAACAATGTCAGAATACAGAATATGAAACTTATTGAGCTTCTCAGATTAGTGTGGCAGAAACTGCTTCTAATCCTCCATCATCATCAAATTGACTAGTCCCACATTGTCAGTGCTGAGCACTGCATGTACCAGCAAACACTGAAGGCTGAAAAAATATTTCATTCTAACGTAAAAGAATTTACCTGGTACTGCATAGACATTGCCTGTATCTTCTCAGAGAAGATACAGAGAAAAGAAAATTAGCTAAAATCTGTAATTGATGGGAAAAGAGATGTTTGGAAAATGTTTTGATGCACTGTCCATTTCTGAACCAATATTTTATATGGCAAGGCTAGCACATATATTTTATACCATTGTTCAGCAAAACCACATATTTTTTAAACAGGATGTATTTGCAAATTCAAAGAACATGAGTCCAAGCCAGGACTCTGAATCCAAACAGATGGCAGGTAACAAAGGCTAGTTGAGACAAGGCTGTTGACGGCAAAACCCAAATGCTTTACTGGCAGGTTGATGCACTAAAAAAATTTCCAAGCTTATGCTGAGTTTGTATTACAAACTAAGAGATTCCTCCACTTAAGTTGCCAAATCCTCCTCCAAGGAGCTACCCATTGCAGTGCATTATTTTATCAATCTTAATGCTAATTTGCAACAGAAAACAGTACCAAAACCTAAATGAAAATACCACATACCGGAAAAGCCTTTTAAAGTACAGTTTTCCCCATCTGTTCTACCAGACAACACCCACCTACATTTCCTGTGTTGACTGAACACAGTCATCTTTTAAGAAACTCCTAGAAAACCTAAGCATTGCTGATTTATAACTTCCTGGATTTAAATGAAGCCCTGACTAACAAAACATTGTAAACAGTTGGTGCTCCTGTTTTCTGAAAAAAGTCAAAATATCCATCAGAAGAGGAACCTTCATATCCTTTTTCTAGATGCTTTACTGTCATGAAATAACTTGGAAGTGAGGAAGCTGCAATAACAGAGTAACACCAACCAGAGAGATAGATTTTTTGACATAATCCAGCCAGTAACAGGTAATCAGTGGTGGTATCTTCAAGTTAGGAATGATAAGAGGGGGAATGACAACTTAACAGTTGTGTTGTGAAATTACTCACTGAATGAAAAGAGAAAGCTATCATTCATTGACACTTTTTACATATGTTTTGTGCTAGTTTTTGAGGCATTACATGTTTCAGACACGGCAACAAATTAGGTTGAAGACTTGTGTAATAATACTGTAATTTGCACTCTTCAACAAGACCACTTGAAAAGTAGAAACATTAATAAAAATAAATACGGAGAAGATTATTTGATCAGTGCCCCTCTGAGAAGTCACATAGGCAGTAACATACTGATGGATTACATTAGTTGTTGTGGCGTGGTTTGTTATTAATGGATTGTTTTGTATCCTCCTGTGTTGTTGGTTCATCCCAAGGTTGTGTCCTCCCACTGAGTTATCTGTCTTGTTGTCAACCTGTCCCTTGTTCCCAAATACTCCCTGTCAATCCTTTCTTGTCCCAAACCCCTGCTTGGAAATTCCCTCTGGAAATGCTGTTACGTTAGGTGCCCCATTGGTTAATGTAAACTGTCCCCTCCCTCTAGGTTTCCACATTGGTTTGTGTACAGTAAGCCCCACCTCATGATCCACCTCTGACTTTCCCCTGTTGGTTGAAAATTTGTACCCTCCCCTGAGATTTCTTGTGTTTATAAGTTCATGCATATCCGTGTTAGGTGTCTTTTGTCCCTGGACACTCCTTGAGAATAAACCCTCTTGAAACCTACACAAAAGACCTCTCCCTTGTCCTTGCCTCTGCCTGCGCCTTGTGACAGCTTTGTGCTATAGAGCATCGGCTCTAAGCCAGATCTCAGGTCATCTGCTCCTGAGGTCTGTCCCACTCAGTGTGGTGCCAAGAGCTAGGAGACTCCAGCAACATGTCAATTAGTCCTCTAGATACACAGCCAATAGTAATTGTCAACTGTACTGTTGATTTCTAAATTAGAAAAAAGAGTCCGCCACAGAGTAAGATTACAGATTAATTTTCAGAGACATGTCCTGCATTTCAGAGTCTTAAGGACATGTTTAGCACTAGATCAGAGGCAAGTTACAATCTAAAACTTCATCATTCTCTTAATTTCTCATTGCTTGGATGTCTTTCTGGAGCTTTTGGAAAAGCAAGAAGCTTCACAGAAGGATTTAGAAAAAGATGTAGACTGCAAGATTCATGAGAGTGACTGTTACCTCTGTGCTCTCCTACAGATTAGCACAGTGGCTAGTGACAGCAAGTGATGATCCATTAAGTAATCTGGAATGAGCTACTGGCCTGCTTCTCCAAAATTACATGAAGAAATGTCATCACAAATGCCACCCAAGCATCTACTCTCCAGAAAACTGAAGCTGAAAAGGAGATTACACTAGTTCTGAGTGAAGAATTGTGTTGCATGTATCCTTGCAATTCTACAATCCTTTTAGGGCAAGAAATTATGGGGTTTTTTTATTAGTTTGGGGGTTTGGAGATAAAAAAATCATAGTGAAGAAATGGCCTGATGAATACCAAGTACACTGCAGCACATGACCATGCTCTGAGTCAGGCAAATGTGCTTTCTAAAAAGAGGAATCTAGGAATATAGGAGATGCAGACTGGAACCTCCCTGGAGTCACTAGGTGATTTGCAGTAGGCAGAAACCACCGTTGAAATATTCACTCACAAACAGCAAAACAAAAAGACAAGCAAACAAACAAAGAAAAGTCAAGACTTTCCAGCAAACACTAGATTTTGCAAAATTGGTGGGAATATTGTTCTCCAACAAGAGTCACCCTCATTGAAAGACTTAATAGCACAAAAAAATTACAAATAAAGCAAAGAAAAAAATATATGTTCAAAATCTATCCCTAGTGTCAAGCCTCAAAGAGGTAAAAAATTTCACTGATTCTTTTACCAAATCTGTTTCATGCTGAAAAGCATTGATATTTCATAGTCTACAGAATGTACACATAGTTCACTTTGGCAGTTGCATCACCTCTTATTGAGATGTTTGGAGGTTTTCCAGTAACAAAATCTGTATTGCACAAAAGTGGCATAGGCAACTAAAGTCAGTAAAGACAAAAATTGGATCACATGAACTGAAAAATTCACAGATATACACAGAATCACATTCCACAGGAAAGTAGGAAATCTGCAGACAATGCATATAAACAAAACATTAAATAGTCATACTACCATGCCTGAGACTAAGCAGAAAATAAATATTTTTGTAAATATTTTTTCTCTGCTAAAATGGGATTATAAACTGTGCAAAAAAAATTCAAGGACTCTAAAACAGTCACACATGCAAAGGTACTAGAGAAGTAAAAAACAGTTGCAATATCTTCTGAGGCAGTAGCAGGTCTTGACTTTGTACCATGGCAAAAAGTATATCTTAACAGATAAAACTGTCAGGGGTAAAAAATGAATATATATTTAATTAGAATAAGTATCTTGATGTGGGATTCCACTTTTCATCCATATTAAAAGGATGTTTAAAATTTACATTTTAAAGATAAAACACTATTCACTAGTACCATCAGCTAGCTGTTGAGATGGCAGTGCAGAGGAGGTGTTCAGGGATCAGCAAGTTCAGAGCCTGAGCCTCCATGGCTGGATGTTCTGGACATGTTCAGGACATTTTTCAAACAGTTTCTATCTCACGTATCTCATGTGTTTAAATAGCAGGGCACTCTGAAGCAAAGTGAGACACATCCCAGAGTTCTATGGTGGCAACAGAGAAAAATGAACACTATTTTCTTTAGAAGTGAAAGCCCAAAAGGAGTTTGAGCCTTTTTCTTTCTCTTTAGATATTTATGTCCTTCTCTGGAAGGAGACTGCATGCACATAAAAATACATCTCTTCACATTGTTGCAAACAAGCTAATTTATTCTTACTAGCATACCAAGGAATACCACCAAGTAGCATTAGAATGTAATCTTTAATCACATGGGGAAATAGTGTGTCCCCTGAGAAAGGAGAAATTCATAGACTTCAAATAATATTTACATCTGAGCTCCTATGTAGTAGAATCCATAAATGTCATACAGCAGCTCCTGCATCAACACTATAATTTCTGTTCCAGTTGCAACTTTTGGTTTTTAAATGCCTTTTCATCTTGATATAGAGATCTCTTAAACAATGTCAGAATGCATGATAATAAGGACTTAATCAGTACTGAATAGTCAGCAATTACTCAAGAAGAGCTAAAATAATATTTCCACGATCTCAAGCAGTACATCTTAACAGACAAAAGAAGAAAGACTACCGAGTACAGTGACACCTGTTCTCTGACTGACTTTAAAGAGCACCATACACAGAAAAACCATGAAATCCAATACACAAAGTCTTTTTTTGGCAAGAAATAAAAAATAGCTTTTCTAATTATGGTGTTTCAAATTTCTACCTCTCCTTTGAAAAAAAGGCAGCAGAAAGCCCACCACAGTTAACACCAACTTAAACTTCTTGGTCTTCAATTGTGGCTTGGATATTATAAAACTATTTATAACAAAATTAATTGCTATTTCAGCATATTTAAAATAATATGGGGGGTTTGACATCCTTCTCCCTGACTCACAGCAATGGGAGAACTAACACGCCATTTAATATAAAGTGTCTATATTTTAAGCAGGCTTTCAGATACATTCCACTAAAGATTGGTATACTGTTAGTAAAAAGACTATTTTAATATGAGAGAGAAAATACCTTTATCAACTAGTGCACTTCAAAACCTTTAATCACTGAAATTCCTTCTAGATACTATGTAGTTTAGGGGCTAATTAATATTTCCAAAATGCCGAGACTCATATAGACCTAAGGATGCCATGGAGATGGCTACTCCAGCATATATGTCTATGCTTTGGATGTGGGCTGTTGAAAAAGAGGGTGGTAGAACAACTATTTAAATGAGTCCTTCATCTTCTATAAGGCTGACTGGAAACAGGCAAGAAGAATTCTTTATAAAAATACACAATATTACTAAAGTGTCACATGACTTACAGCCCAATAGAGCTGAAGTGGCATTCCCATTACAAGATGCTGCATTCCAATACTGATAGTTTTGATAGAAGGAGGTAGAAAATGCGGCTGAAAAGTTAATACATGTTGACAATTTACATGCATGTTTTTAAGATTTCTCTATATTTCTTGGACTAAGAACATGCAATACAAATTAGTCTTCAGCTTAAAATTCAACAATTGTGGTTCAAAAGGCTGTAAACACACTAAGTAATTATATTCCAGGAATGTGAGACTCCTGTTCAAATGGGATCAGGTGGAAATAAGATCTACTTCCTTTTATCCAATTATATATTATCATCTGCCTAAGTGTCCTTCCTGAGAAGACAGAAAAATTTTTCCTTCTGAAAACAGACAAAATCCATTCTGTCATGTTTTCACTGAGTTTTCCTGACACTGCTTTCAAACTGGGTCCATAAGCAAGGCTTTTACAACAAAGTGAAGAAAAATTTGCCTAGGTCTGACTTTAATTTCATGATTCCCCAGCCGTCTAAATCCTGCTGATCTGAAGAACTGTCCGTATGACACAGGCACAAGCAGAATTGTTTCCTTCATCCTTTTAGAAAGATGCAGTGGATGTATTGGATTTACGTGGCAAAATAAGTAGCAGGGCTGCTACAAGTCTGCCTTTTGTGACAAGATGCCAATATCCTCCCCCACATCAGACAGAGACAGTTCCCTGCTGAAGCAGAGGAAGAGAATGAGAAGAAAGGAGTGAAAGAGATAACATGAAATGAGCTGACCAAAGCTCCCATTCTCTATTCCCTTGCACCACTTTGGGAGGACGTAGAGAAATGGCATGGAAGTTGAGTTCATGAAAAAGGAAGGGGTGTGGGAAAGCCTTCGAAGACTCATTTTTGTATCTCTTTATCCTACTCTAACTTTTGATTGGCAATTAATTAAATTAATTTCCCCAAGCTGAGTCTGTTTTGCCTGATAGTCATTATTAAGTGGTCCTGCCTTGCTCTTGTCTTGACATAAGCCTTTTGTTATATTTTCTCTCCCCCATCCAGCTGCAAAGCAGAAGTGATAGAGAGGCTTTGATGGCCTTAGGCATCCAGCAGGGCTAGCCCCTCTCAGCATTCTGCAGCACTTATAAGTGATAAGAACAGGTGGGCTATAAAAAGTATTTTCCAGTGTATTAAGTGAGGGCTGGAAATAAACTGCATACATGAGACAGTAAATGCTACAGATGCTACAGGAAAGCATCTGTACCTTGTGCTGCACCTCCCCGTCACTGTGAAGTTCTACACCTACTACCAACATAATTTTAATCTGGAAGCCTGTGAAGTTTAGCATGCTGGAGTTGGGCTGTGTAGTCAAAAAATTGCTTTTCACATTCAATTTGAAAATTTGTTTGTATAAACTAAAAGTGTACAGTAGAGAACTGGCTCTGAGCAATTATCATGCTATAAATACCTGGTTTTCAGAATTTATTTTACTCAAAGTTCTATAAAGGGGATTTAAATACATACATGAATACTTCAGTCTGTATTTCCCAGCAAAACAACAGCAAGCCTCAATATACCTTCAGCAACATCCTAGAGTGGTGGGTGATAGAATAGCAGTATAAACATTTCACATGTCCAAATTATGTACATGTCATAAAAGTGAAGCTGATTCATTTAGGCTATTTAAGAGAAGTTAAGCACAACACCCTACATTCGTATCTGTGCCAGAAGTGTCTTTTCTACATATACAGGATAAAACAACTTGAATTTTCACTTCTCTTCTTTTAAAACTCATCCAGTCTATTTTAATTAATGCTCTAAGTGATCTGAGCCCTGAAGAAAAGGTTTGAAACAAAAATTCAGAGAGGGAAGGAGAATGCAAGAGACATGTATTTATAACAGTACATTCATGAATATCACCAAGTAGGTCACCCACCTTTTGCATGGCAATCTAAGAATACACATGTGCTTAAAAACATGAAGAAATAAGGACACAGCTAATGTTACTGCTTCTTCCTTTACTCCAGCATTTGTCAGCATAGCAGTCCACAAACTCTGGGCATGACAAAAGCAGTACCAAATTTCTTTGATATCTCTCTCTTGCAACAAAGCAGAGATTTATGTGGTTAAACCCACAGAAGAAAAAGAAATAGAATCATCCCAGATGACTGAATCACAGTTTCTAGTGAGTAGCTTAGTAACTGAACTCTTTATCCCCTGAAGGACAACTCAAACCATTTGTTTTCATTTTCTTGACATCCTGTCAGTGTAACATAGCTGGATGTGCTGCTCTGCTTGTTATTTTCTGGGATGAAAATTACTGTCTTTGCTGAGGAATCTTAAGCGGTAATGAATAGTAAGTCAGAGGAATATACCCAACCATGTGATCTTCCAGGAAAGAACATTTGCTCTTAAGACCACTTGCAAACCCCAGAAGGCAGTGAAGATCTTAAGAGTTAGGCCACTGAAATGTGGGTGAAACTATGACATATTGTCTTTATGGACCCTGAAAAAAGATTAATTTTTTGAAATTTTAACACTTTTTTGAGGCTGAACCTGTAAGAATTGGGGCTTTTCTTTGTGCACAAAGTAGTTGCTCAACTGTTTAATACCTTGCTATTTCTATGCTTTCATTGTCCCTGAATTGCCAAGGAGGTAACAATCATTGTGATGATATTAAAGACTTCAGGAAAAAGCAAGACTATCTGGGATATTGGCAGTGCAGTGCATTAAAACATTATGACACCTAGACCAGGCTCAGTGAGCTTGAAGTTTTGGCTTAGGAAACACGTAAACACAGGGAAAATTATTTCACACTAGCCTGTAGTGGACATTAATCCACATCACAAAACCATCATGGCAACTTCTCAGAGTAGTTATATTTTCTCCACAACATTATCTAAGACTAGTGAGTTCTGAGCATGGACAGAAATTGGTGTTTATTTTCATAAAGGGTTTGCATGACATTTGATGTTAACATCTTTTGTTCCAGGCATTGTTACAAAATACTAATTTTCATTCACATACTTGCTTGTAAAAGTGGTAAGAGAATTCTACAGGGAATTAACATGAAACTTATGTACATTAACAAGCAAACCAGAATGCTTGCAAAAAGGGGAAAGGTGCAGTCTACTGCATGTAAATATTACAGTTAGTCTCCCAGAGATGTTATTTAGATCTCAGAATCCTGCTAGAAGATTTCTACTCTGGTTCCTCCTTACTCCCATGGGATGGTAAGTTCCTGCTAACCTAACTGCACAGCTCCCCACTTTTATCTTCAATGGTAGCTCTACTACAAGAGCAACAGAAAAGCAGCTGCATAGAGTGCACTTACTCATCCATTTCCTAGCCCCAATTCTGGTAAAGGAACAACTGAGTGATGACCCCAGCTTCCTCCAAAGTGACAAGACCAAATAACTTCTCAAAAGATGAAAGGTGGCTATCACACCACATTATGTCCTTGAAAAGACGGAACAGCCCGAACAAGACTCTAGAATTTAACCATTTCCTTTTATGTAGTTCTTACTTATGAGAGAAGGACTGGGAAAAATTAGCACCTTATTCTGTAAATTTCTAAAAGCATCCCTTTTATAAACAAGTACTAATGGGGATAAATAGCAAAACAAAGCCGAACACAATCTCAATGGGAAATTTTTGCATTACTACACGGCAATTTTATTCCTAAATCCAAATTACTTTCATCTCTCAGGAATGAAATAAAAATCCTTCAACCAAGAATGGATACCTACATAATCAGACACCTGAGTAGAATTCTATTCCTTTATTAGTTTATAATTTGTTGTTGTACTACAAATCAAAGTTTAGAAAGGCATTTCAAAAATGTGTGTATTTAGCTACAGCTATTTTTAAAAGGTATGATACTCTTTCTCTAAACACTAAACACCTATTTTGTGTAGTTCTTTTTTAAAATATTTTTAACATTTTTTAAAGATTTTTGTGCAGAAATCTGAAGTTCTCCATCAAATTATTCTATTTCTTTAGCATGATACAATTTAATTCCAACCAATAGGACTCACAAGAATGCCTACTGGAACATCACAAGAAGTGTGAAATAAACTGAGATAGAGTTATGTTAATGCATATCCATCAAGATCAACAGACCAGATTCATCATCAAATCACTACCCCTGCCATCTACCCCTGCCATCACCCCACTACATGACTTTGGATCTGACTGGATTCCTGGCTTTTGTTCCAGGAATTCACATCTGTGATGTTTTAAACCATGTTTTATGATACAGAATAACCAAGACATTATTTTTTCTGTCTTCATCCCAGCCAAAGCTCTCTGTATGCCCTATTTCACATTTTGACTGTTGTGAATTGTCTTAAGAAATGCTGTGTTGACTGTCTCACAGAAAGTTAAACATCATATTTTTAATGTCTCATTGTAACTTTGTACTTACCTGCTGCCATCTTTTTTTTTTTTTTAACTCAGAATATCAGTCAGCAAACACCCGCCTTCAAATACTATTAACTATTCTTAACCTGCTAGTTTTGTGAGATACATGGACAAACACTTGGTTCCAATGTCTAATCTGAGGTTGCTATCACCCTGACAAGCTATTTACAGATCTTCCACGACCTCCTTCTCCTAATTATTATGCTCTTCAGCATAGGAAATATACTGAATCTCTCCACCTTTAAAATACACTCTTTCATAATAACTAGAATATCTTCTACCACAATTAAAAAGGTGTTTGCTCTAACAAATGCTTTTTTACTCTCTTCGTGTGTACTTCATTAATATATATTTTACCCACCTAAGATCAGTCACCCTATCTGGATAACCTACCTTTCACATGTGTGCTTTAGGTATTTTCACCTATTCAGGACTCCCTTCTGGCCCTCTTCGGTCACAGATATTAAATAGGTGTTCAGTCTGGGATTTATGCTGAGAACTCATTATGCAACCACTCTAATACTCCACCTACATGTCCTCTAGTACATCAACACAGTTCAGGAGCTGCACAGTATTGCTACAACCTCAAAAGAAGGATTCTGCCAAGCTTTCCAACAACACAGCTGTAACTGGATTTTTTTTAATGCGTCAAGAATTTACAAAATATTACATGCGCCACATGCTGAGGCAATTAGAAGCCCAATTGTGTGAAGTCCCAGTAACCTGAAACTAAGCCAGTTTACAGTAAATAACATGTCAGAGACATAGCAGTGGCCCTTGAGGCTGGAAGAGGTCTGGAAAGTCCAGGAATGGATGGTACTTGGAGCCCGAGGACCTGTCACCCATGCGATGACATACACCTCTGTAGCAACCTAAACAACCTGTATTTCAGAGATGGCACAGGCAGACCTGCCTTAAAATAGTATAGATTACATTATGAACAGTCAGTGATGCAGTTGCCACATCTCAGGAAAAAAATTAAGCAGAGCTATTTACTCTAGCACACAGTATTGCATGGCTGCTTTCCTAACTATTGCCGTCTCAATGTTGAGGTGAAATTATATTTTAGTAGTTGGTTTAACGTGCAGCCGATTCTGCTTAGTAAGTCTGCTTTCCCACCTTTTTGGACTAGCTGTTAAATTTTAATACCACAGGGTCCATCCATACAGCCTCCAGATCTGAAGGAAGCACTGTGTCTGCAGATGTGCTATATGTGTAGCATTACAAACACTTGCAGCATTTAGAACCAGTGGAACTTAACCAATGTACACAGTCATTGTTGATTATAGGAGACAACAACATTGGGAGAGTATTTGCAGTTTTTTTACTGGATACCATGAGGTCTTCTGGAAAAGCCCCTAATACCTCACCATTATGTATTATGAGAAAGGGAACATACAGAACGTAAGAAAGGCACTTAGATGTCAAGCTTGAAACCATGGAGATGATGACTGTTCCAGACAAAAACAAGAAGAGACAATCCTGCAAAACAGAGAAAGCATAACTACCTTGTGAGGAGCCAACGCAATCTTGATTTCTGCCTCAATACTGGTTGTGAGAGGCTTGTGGGGGAGGGGGTGCCTGTGTGCCACTTGCAGGAGGAAGTCAGGAGAAGATGAGTGAACACCAAAGTCTGGGGAGACTTTAACTGGTAACCATTTTGTATCTCACACTGGACGGGCAGTCAGCAGGAGACCACCAAGGACCCTGTACTCCCCAGAAAGGTTCTCAAATCAGTTCGCAAACAATGGACTGCAATGTTGGACTAGGCCAATGGTCTCCTGTCAGCAGGCAGTCTTTGGGAGGAGCCAAAGGGCATAAAGTAACTGCACCACAAGCTCTGGGGGCCCTTTGGGTTGGGCTTTTTGAAACTTGTCTTTTGGGGATTTTTGGCTTTGGCTTTTTGGGTTTTGTCCTTTGGGGGCTTTTTTGAGTAGGAGTTTTTTGAGTCTGGGGGCTTTTAGAATCTTGGGTTTTTGCTTTGGCTCCAGCCTGTTAAGATCTGCTTCTTGCCCTGACCCTAGCCTGTTCTTTGGATCTTCTGCCCTTCCTGGCTCTTGCTGGCCCTTGCTCACTTCTCACTTGCCCTCTCAGATGGGTGCTAGGCAGAACACCAGCTGACATCTGAGCTTCATGTGTAGCCTATGTCCTGCCCGATCCCCTTCCCTGTCCTCGTTGCCATCTGTCCTGCCTCCCTGAGTCCCTGACCACCACCCTGCTATTTTGTCCCTATGTTCCTGCCTAAGCCACCTGTGTCCAACACTGCCTTGCCTCCCTTCCAGTCCACCACCACAAGCACCCCCAGACCCTGTCCAGGGTCCCACATCTCCTTCATGCCTCCAGCTTGATCCCCACTCACCTTGTGTCCAGCAATCCATCGCTGCAGGAGCTGTGCCTGTGAAGCCACATCAATTTTTAAAAGAACTCTTCACAATTCCCTCCAATGGCACGCAACATACATAAACATCAGTTCTTAACAAACATGTAAAACAAGTTACATGTTACATATCCAGGGTAGAATAGGGCAGCTAGAAGCACCCATGCAATTAATTACTGGGTGGCATCTTTCATTGTTGCTGTCTGTAAAGATCCTAGGATCGTATATCTTAAACATTTAGGACTTCACCCTAAAACTTCCATCTTGGTGAATTTGTGGGATGATGGACAACTAAGCTGAGCAAAACAAGGTAGTATAATAAATAACCCAAAGAGTAAAAATGCTGCCAAATTCCTAAAAATAATTAGAAGCAGCGCACTGACTCCCAATTTAATTAGGTTCATTCAGGAATTTATAAATAGTATTGTTAAAAATAAGAATGTGAATGTGGAAAAGAGCGGAAGCTCAATGATACCATCTATTAAACCTCAGTAATAACCTCCTGAGAAATGAAATTAAATGTTTCAGTTCAAATGTGCTTTTACTTCCATTATTTAGCCATGGCCGGAGAAACGAATGAACACAAAGTAAAGCACAGAAAGTCAGACCTTTTAGAGCATTACATAAGGTAAACCTTATGCCTTAGCCAGTGCTTGAACGAAGTTGCTAAGTGTTAATGCATATAATCTATCTAGCCAGCTAACTAGTTTAATCAATCACATAGTGTGTGAAAATATAAAAGCAACCCAGCTGTGACAAGTTAATAGCAGGGTGAGGCAGTAAAACACTAACAAAAACACACTTTGATTAATGATTCTGAATTTCCCAGCTCTGGTATAGATGGCTTTTGTCTAGGTCTATTTAGTGGCCAATCAATGCAAAATAGATTTGGTGATTTAAAGCATTACACCAGATCAGAAATATTGCCCCAAAATGATAAAAACTGATAAGTAAAAATTCATATAACTAGACCTGCTTTAGAGGAAGAGAAAGAATTAAAACACACCAAACCCAGGGTTTATTCCAGTAATACCTTCAGTGGAAGGCATGTTAATAGTTTGAATAAAGTAAGAACCATTCTGTACTACTAGTCTAAGAGCAAGGAAATCTTTCTTCAACCTTTAAAATGTGCTTCCCTTTCCTCATATCTCAGTTTCCATTTCCACAACCCTACACAAGCAGTTTACAAATAGGGTCAGGAAAAAAAATTATAAAATATCAGATGAAAACTTGCTTTCTTGGCATCTCTTAAAACTGTGATGTTTTGTATATCCAGTTAAGTGTAAAATAAGCACATAAATTTTGAGGTACATCAGAGCACTGAACCGTCATTATTCCTCCTCTTTCAGTCCACAGAGTCCTTCCTGTTAAAAACACTGTAATAATAAACACACAAAATGGTCACTTTGATCTCAGGATATGGGTAGCTTGAGGACATGCCTCTCAATCTGAGGAATTCAGGCATCTGTTATATCCTAAGGGAATGTTGCAAGCACCAAGCTGTGTCTCTTCTTGGCATTTTTCTTACCAAATATGTGTCCAACTACTCTACATGAAATACCTGTAATAGGGTGAATATTATTCTTAAGTATGCTTCCTGTGGGAACCGTTTGGCAATTGAACTTGTAACAATGAAAGCGGCAATGAAAGAAGAAAAAAAACTATCCAAAAGACCCTTCACATTTGTTGAGCAATAAGAATGAGCAAGAGAAAATCTTCTACAAACCTGTGGAGTGGAAATAAAAGCTAGAACTAAGCATGCTGAAAGTGGAAAGAAATCTCTGTTTTCTGCACAGCAAGTAGTTGCATTGATTTCGCAGCTGTATGACAACATAGTGCATGACTCGGGCAAAATACTTTTCTTGCCTGGAAGATCAGACTAAAAGGAGTCTGTCCCTCTTGCTTGTGCACAATGCCCAGTATAGCTGGCTTTCAGTTTGAGGTATTTGATAACGCTAACCCTCTAACCTACATAGCTAGTCATTGTGTGGACTTCCATGTGCAGGGTAAAATGAAAGTGATGGACGCATCTTGCCAATGAGGAGCAATCAGAGTTATCTGAAAAGAACACAACATCTCACTTCCCTGAACACTGAGGGAATCACAAAACTGAAGATAGCTTCTTCAATCACAGTTTCGAATGTCCTGACCATCCACTGCACAGCACACTAAGCATTCCCTTTGCCGCAACCCTGTACGTGGTTTCTGTGGTTGCTTTGTCTTACTGTTCATTCTCTCATCCTTCATTGACACCTTCTCCATTTGCTGTCATACAGACCTCTATCCAAACATGATCAAATAAGTTGCATTTCACTCTCCACTCCTTCAGTTTTGAACATCTCTCATTTTCTTCACTGAGTTACAGTGAAGTGTACAGTGACTTTCTAAAAGAAACTTAGCACTTCACAAATTGTATCATCAGTAACAGTGCTACATAAAACAATCCCAAGCAAGTCTGTAAAAACAAAAAATGCATCAGAGTTTACTTCTGACATCACAAGGTGCAAAACAAATACATTTAAATGATCCTGGTGCAGTGGTTGTAACAGGAGTTGTAAGTGAATAAACTCAAAACAAGAATTTGTTTCTTAGTCATTGCTAGATATATGGGTTTGTGATGGTTTTTAGGCAAAATAATAACAAAACCCTGTGTGTAAAAAGTAAAAAAACACTCACACGTGGAACATCCAGCAAGTTTTTAGGGTAATAGTACCACAGCTTAATTGTCAGCACAGCAACTAGCAAAATAGAAAGGCTGTCAAGTAAAGTGACAACATGACATGCCTTTAAGTAGCGTGGCTGTCCTAAGGAGAACTAAATTGACCTGCCTGTTTATAGCTACCCATGAGAAGCTGCCTGCTGTACTTAGTAAAGGCTGGTAGCACAATATTTCCATCTATCACTTTTGAATGAGAAGTATATCTGTCATCTCATCTAACACAGGCAGACATTAATTATGTCTGGAAATGAACAAGGGACTTGCTGTGTTAGGAACTGATAGCAAACTGGAGTCAAACATTTTCAAAAAGGCTCTTTTAGAGAAGGATGCTACCTGTATAGATTTGGCTCTACAGAGAAGAGAAGGAATACTTAGTCAGTGACTGTTTCTGATAGCTGATAGTTCAAGACCTTTGTTACCTGATGTGTATTCTGAGCAGCCACATTCATACATACCGAGACACCCATGTCCGATCATGTTGAAAGGATAACACTAGCCTACAGCTGCTGCTAATCCTTCAAGCACCTTTTACAGATAAAAAAGTTCAGTGTGTCAACCTAACCTAGCCAGCTGTCTCCAAAAAAACACTTAGAAAGTCCTTTGAGATGTGTCAGATTACAAGCAGTAATTTGGAGCATCATCTGCACCAACTGTAAGTGCTACTGGTAACGTTGTAGTAACTGGTAACGTCCAATAACATGCAGACAGAAACACAAAACACCACAATGCTAATGAGATAAACCAGCTTGAAAACCCACATCTCCCAATAGAACATGACTGAATATTTTAACAAATGAAAACAGCTAAATGGATGTGGCCCAGCTTGGCTGTATCTTTATGTCTTTTTCAAAGCATAGGTATCTCTTTCGGCTGCTACATGGAGTGGCCAGTCCTCATGGGAAAGGTATGGCTTCAGTAACATTCAATGTGGAATTCAAAGAAGCCACAAGGACTAGGGAGAGGGGGTGCTAGAAGTACTGCTTTAAATACAAAATTACTTTTAAAATATGGGAATTAAAAAGATATAGAGGATAAGATTGCTTTCCTACAGCATGAGCTGAAGGAATGTGTTATTTCTAATTTTCCTTTGAATGAATGGCAATTAGAGGAAATAGTCTAGGGCATGCTGCAGTTGCAAATATTCAGTCTAAAATGTTAAGGAGAAGCCTTCTCTGACCAAAAGAAAGGAAAATTTCCTCAAATCCAGGAGAAGGTCTTAAATGAGAAAATATAAAACTTTTAAGAGAAAAAAAAATTGTTAAATTAAAAACATAGGATTGAGCTTTTGTGAGATAACATTTTTCTGAAAATATTTTGTCCTTTTCTTGAACTTAAGGGGTCTAACGTTGTAGTTTGGCAGACTAATAAGCTTTGTTTTCAGAGAAAGTGAGCTTTTGCTGCAGAGTAAGAATGTAACTGGTTAGTGGGAAGCAACCTCTGATGTAATTTTTCTGTGTTTATCCTAAAAATTTAGCTTTATTAAATACATCAGGTTTATGACAGAATATTCTTAACTACAAGTTCTTATGAAATTCACAAATTACTGAAAAAATAGACATTACACAAGTTAAGAGAACACTTCTGTGGGTTATTTTTTTTTCCACAAAGAAAGAGAATAATAATCTATGCACTGAGGTGAAGAAAACTGGCAAGAAAAGTACAGAAATAAGCAAAAAAAAAAAAAGAACATGCTCACATTTCATCAAGCAATGTGCAAAGGGGAAGGGGAAAGGCCAGGGGAAAGGAAAGATAAAGGAAATATACCTAGCTTGGAGAAAGTTCTGCTAGTGTGCTGAGATGCATACTTTTGCATACATAATTTGCCAAGCTGCCATAAATGAAAAGCTTGCAATAGAGGAGGGGGAGGGCATTGGGGGCAGTGGAATTGACAGCAATGAGCTTACTAAAATAGAACATTTGTATTTTGCCTGAGGAATAAGATTCCATATTACAATATATTTCAGTGGTTGGAATTGCCTGAAGCTTGCAATCAGTATATTTATGGTTTATGAGTTCCTGGGCAAAGGACATCTACGAGATACCGACAAGATTGCAAAGGCCTAAAAGGAGAACAGCATTTCCAGCTACAAAAGCTGCTGATATCCTACCTGTGTGAATGAGACTTTACTTCTTACCTCATAACATTTCATTCATGTTTTTTTGAATGATCCCTAGTTATGATCCTCAGAATGGTCCTTGGTCAGGGATAGAGAAGTGAAGAGATAAATTCAAGTTCAGCTTGAGATCAAAATGGTGGTCTAACATGTTCTCCTTCTTACTAACAACAAGATAGATTACAAGTATAAAATTCAGAATTTGAATGCTTACCAGAAAGGAAGTAGATACATTGCTCAGAAGTAAGGGGTAAACACGCTGATTCAAACTGGTGCCCTATTTTGTCTCATCTAACCATATAAGAAATGTATGCAAACAGTTCAGTTTAACAGAGAATTTATCAAAGAATAGCTTAAAAAATAAAGAGAAAATTCTACATTCAAGACCAATGAATCTGGTTAATCTCAGGGCTGTTCAGTACCCCTAAATTACTATAGGCTGCTGTTACACACTATAATAGCTTGCTGAGCATTTGTTAACTCCAGCAGAGTATATGTGCAATTATTTCTAATGAACTCCCCAGCCCCTTAGGAAAAACTAAAAGTCCTTTTGAATTGGTTCTACCTGTTGGCTGCATTAAATTTGGAAACAAAACCATACATTTTCAAATCTCCCCATACGACAGGGCTCAGAGCTAGATTGGCATGTTTATTTTCAGAAAACCTCCCAAAGCATTTTAGGCATGGCCAAACTAATACATCTCTCCTTGACAGCTGAAGAACTTTTATTTCCTTAGCTAGAGTGTAACAGATTGCTTGCAGTTTAAGTCTCAATGTTTAGGTTGCACTGCAAAATCTGGCTGCCTGCTGGGGTTGTAAAGAGGTCCCATGCAGTGAGGGGAATTCTGGGAACATCTGCCCACATAAACTTTATGCAGCCAAAGAGTCAAGGGAAGGAACAGCAGTTTGTGGAAGGTGAGAGAAAATAATCTTCCTTCACATATCAGCAGACTTTCTACAAATACAATAAACTTTATAAGTATATCTGCTCTTAAAATTCTTGATTTAGCTGACAGAATAATTTAATTAGAAATATAGAACTCCATCCTAATTTTTTTTTCATTTTCAGAACAACTTTTATTTATGTGTGCTTTCAGGTATGCTTTTTTTGTCTTTCCTCTATATCAATGTAATTGAAAAAATACAGCATCATGTCAGAGGATCTCCATTTTCATGGCAGATTTACATGAGATTGCCTTTATCGGGAAGATTCTTGATCACCAGTCAAAGTAACAGCTGGTGCACTCTGCTTCAGCTGCATTTGGACATTGGGGAATGTCATGTTATCAAAATGTTTTAAGTGCACCTATCAAAGCTGACATAAACTGGAACCTGTGACATCAGCCAAACAGACTGCAGGTTTATTGCATGGTTTCACATCACTCTGCAGAAAGTAAATTGTGCCTAGGAAGTGAAACACAGAAGTTATTCTAATGCTAAACTGACTTAACTTTCTACTTTCCTAGACAATATTTTAGGTTCCAACACTTCTTAGGATTTCTGGAATTTTAAATGTTTACTGTTCAACAGCCTCTGGATACCTTTCCAAGATCAGCCTTTAAAAGATTATGAGGCCCTAAACCACTGGTTTTACCAATATTTTATTCACACTCATGAACTTAAGTAAATAAAACACACTTTAAAAGTACAAGTATTCTGCATGTGTTCAAAGGCTCTTTTTACTGAATGTAACAAAGAATACTTCTGTCAGTGGATAGCATTGAAAGCCTTGCGAAAACCTATGATGTTAGATCAAGAACCATTATTAGCAGAGAGTTGCAGAATTCAGAGCAGGGTTTTTTGGTATTTAAATCAAGATTTTTTTCCTCATAAGCACTTTAATTATACACAGAAATTATGCTAGATGCATGCAGTATATCAGCAGCTTCAGTAATTTCCAGTTACTTTAGCCAATGATGATTTCAAATTTTTTTTTCATAATACCCATACTGACACTATTATTTCATGACACATTATTACGTTCTAAAAGAATAAACAACGCACATCACCGAATGATCTACTATGTATAAGATGGGCACACGCCAAGTGTTCTTTTCACAGTGGATTTTCAAAAGGCTTTAAAATTCCCATTTTGGCATAAAATTAGGCCATAAATTGACTGGAGGCAGCTCCCAGACTGAGCTAGAATTCTGCAGCCTCAATTTCTAGTTGCCAGTCAGGAAGGCAAAAAGAATTTTAAGTGCAAACAGCTTATGTGTGCAGGAATAGATTAGAAGCACCAGGTAGAAAGCAATCAATTCATAGGAATTGAATGTTGCAATGAGGATGTTGCTGTGCAGCTGCCAAGTTACAACCAAAGAGAAGACATAGGTGACCGCTCCAGTAACTAAATTCTCAAATATGTCTTCTCATTAATGTCCATGGTTTTCCCCTAATACATCCCTCTTTAATCTTGATTCTTAGACATAAGAATGCATATTTGCAAAGGGGCTTAAAACATTTAGGACTAAAAAGCAATCTTAAGTAATGTTCTCTCGCTCGTAGCTCATGCATAGCTTGGTGAAAGAATTGCAGTCTCAAGAATAAACAAAGAAGGCTGAATTTACTGCTGAGTGTCTTGTGACCTTTTCAAGTACCTAGAATAGTAATACTTAGAACTTGTAAACAGACAACTCAGATGATGTTTGCTGTAACTCTGCTTCATCCTCAGCATTGCTCAGCAGGTGTCTAGAGCAAATTTTAGTGAAACTCACAGGCCAAGTTTGGAATCTCATCCTAGCTGACACCCTTGCTAAGCCAAATAAAACAACTTACTGTAAACCATAGTGTCTATGGGAAAGCTGTCTATGGGAAAAGTGATTTTTGAAATCTATGCTCTCTATTCAAATCTCTTTAATAAGTACATGCTGGAATTATTAAAAAGTAATGGATTTTCATGTTTGTACATGAAGAACCAAAGGTATTTAGCAATGTTTCTCTCATTTTTTAGTTTACTCCAAGTTTATGTGCACTGCTTCAGGGCAACAAATCAAAGTCTCCGAGCTGATGGCAGACTGGGCATCAGTCTGTGCACAGGAGATGTGAGCAACTGCCTTTGTACCACTTTTTTTGTTCTGTTTTCTTTCTCTCTTCTTCCACATTCCCTTAGTTTATCAGACAATTTTTCCATTAACTCATAAGTTTTCCTGCTTTCACTCCTCCTCCTCTCTTCCACCATCCTACTGGAGAAGGTGGGAGAAGTGAGGAAAAATCTGTGTGATACTTAGCTGCCTACCAGGTTTAACCTACATCAAGATAAAGCACTAAGAATCTTTAAAACAGAAAATCTGTGATGTTAAATAAATAGAATTTTTCAGAGATGTGGGAGGGTTTTTTTTTTTACTGAGTCCACTATATATGAACATGAACTATACAGGTCTAGTGTTAAAAATCAGTTGCTTTTTCTCCTGAAAATAACTCAAGAGGGAAAGACCAAGCACACTGTTAAATATCTTCAGCGACAAGCTGACCTGTCATTGGAAAGACTGCCCGGAAAAGTGGTCAGGGCACCAAGCCTGTCAGGGTTCAAGTTGCAAATGGACAACATTCTTAATCTTAGGTTTAATTTCAGTTAGTTCTGGAAGGAGGAGAGATTTGGACTTCATGATCCTTATATTTATATATAAGCATCAAGGCAGATTTTGTTGAGGCGATTGCCTACAGCACATCTCATGGCTTTTCACACCATGAGCTACACTATTTGTTGGTCCTGTTCAAGCGTATCTAAAGAACCATGAGAAGAAGCCTGCCTGTTTGATAGGCAGCATTTAATGTTAATCTGCACTCACATTGAAGTGTGGCAAGCTTTCCTGTTTCAGCCAATACTTTCTTTTATTTAGACCACTCAACTTACCAGGCACTGCACACTAAATAGTTCTGCAATATGTCTCTGCCAGGACTCTGCCAGGACTCACCATTCTCTGGCTGGTACAGAACTGAATTATGTGGGTTTTAGGTGGTATTCAGGAAAAAACTATCCCCACTTTGTCCCTTTGTGTCATCCAATCACCAATAACCCCATCTAATTTACATCATTACCTGGAACTGCTGAAATAGATTAAATTCAAAGATAAAAAGACAGCTAGTCCATCACGTCTCTATTATATTCTTATATTGGGTAACTGACCTATCGAAGAAAATCATGCTCTGCAGGTAGCCTTTTAGCTCAAAGGAAGGTCTTCCTGAAGCTACTGAGCTACCTCACCCACTACTACCTCTGGTTTTGACAGGCACTCATCTTCTTCACCAAAGCTAACCTGACAGGTGGGCTGAAAGCCAAGCCCAGAGGCTGATCCAGGCAAGACCAATCTGGAATCTTTTGTCAAGTGGCTTCTCCTCTCCCACTTTAGGGTAAATTTGTTCAGTATCCTTTAGCATCTGATTAAAGAGAAAAAAAACACAAGACAAAAACCTTAAAGAGACTTTGAAAAAGCTGACTTCTTAAATTGAGCTTTGAAATGTGATTAAATCTTCACCTCCAAAATAATCATAGAAGTGCAAATGGCAGAATTCATGAGGGGACTTCAGGGCATAGAAAATCAGATGTAACATGAAATGTCAAGGGTGAAACAAAAGCAGTTATTACTCTAGCTTCTCACAGTTATAACTGTGAGTGCATGCATTCTAAACTCCAAGCTCCATTAGATTGTAATCCGACTCATATACCCCCGACACCATGGAGCTGTGCTAATAATGATGTTGCTCTTTTTCAAGTGAGACCTAAACTTTTCTGGTTTTGAAAAATAAAGTAATAATTAAAATCTATGCTCTCCATGTGTTTGTGCTAAATAAGGGCAGTGGTACCTAGAAGGAAAAAAAAAAAAAATTCCTTCTTCTGCTATTTAATAGCACAACTAGGATCAACCTCCCCTAACATTTTATGCCCATTTGAGAACTAACTTTTTTTCTTTCCACTAGTCAAGCCAAGAAGAAATTAGTTCTGAAGATACAAAATTCACTGGAACAAGAAATCAGAATTGCAGTTAGAACCTCATAGCAGCAAAACACTGAGCAGCCAACAATTAGCTAATACTGTCCTGTCCATTTGAGGTACTTATGTTACCTGAAAGGAGAGAGGTCACATAAGTACTGTGAATACAAATTGATTGTCCAAGGACACAAAAGCAAATGTTCTAAGATAAATGTTTGGAGAATTCCTGTTATGACCACTACTTAATGTACTACTCCAGTCTGACATCACTATATCCCTTAAATTGCAAAATAACTTATTTCTTTACCCTAAACCCCAACATGCTATGGAAAGAAGAATGTTATAATTGCAAAAAAAATTAAAGGAACCAAATTCAAGTGGGTGATTTGACGGCATGCATTGCTACACTAACTTGTGTCCAGTAGCATTTTTTACAATTGTTGAGAGGACAAAGAAGCTTGTTGTGTTGACAAGTGGCTGTGTGGCAGATCCCAGAGGGTCGTGATCTGCATAACAGGATCTAGTTGGAGGCTTTTCATCAGTGGTGTCCACTGGAGATCAATACTGGTCCAGTATTGTTTAACTTATTCATCAATAATTTGGACAAAGGGCCAGATGGCTCCTCAGGAAGTTCATTGATGGCACAGAGCTGGCAGCAGTGGCCCATACCCCAGGGGCCGTGCAGCCCTTCAGAAGGGCCTCGGCAGGGTGGAGAGGTGGGCACAGAGGAACTGCCTGAAACTCAACAAAGGCAAATGCAGGGTTCTGCACCTGGGGAAGAACAACCCTAGGCACCACAGCAGGCTGGGGTCTGATCACTGGGAATCAGCTCTGTGGGGAAAGACCTCAGGGCCCTGGTAGACATCAATCTGTCCATGAGCCAGCAGTGTGTCCTGGTGGCCAACAAAGTCAACAGTATCCTGGGGTGCATTAGGAAGAGCACTGGCAGCTGGTCCAGGGAGGTGATCCTGCCCCTCTACTCCACCCTGCTGGAGCCACATCTGAAATGCTGTGTCAAGTTCTGGGCTCCTCAGAACAAGAAGGACATGGAGCTCCTGGAGCAGGTCCAAAGGAGGGGGAAAAGGAAAAATAAAGGATGGTGGCATCTCCCTTACTGAGAGATGAATGGCTGAGGGAGTTGGTCCTGTTCAGCCTCAAGAAATATTAAAATACCTTAAAAATTATGTAAACAGGACACATCAAGAGCCAAGCTCTTTTGGTGATTCTGAGCAATAGGACAAGAGGCAATGGGCAAAAAACGATGCACAGGAAGCTCCACCTGAACATGAGAAAGAACTTCTTTACTGTGCAGATGACAGTGCAGTGGAACACACTGACAGAGAGGTTATGGAATATTCCTCCCTGGAAATACTCAAGAACCATCTGGATGCAGTCCTGCGCAATGTGCTGTGGACTGACCCTGCTTGAACAGGAAGATGACTCACTGTGTTCCCTTACAACTTGACCCGTTCTGTGACTCCATGATTCTGTGATTCTGTGAACCCCACACCAAAAGATTTTGCAATTTATACAGCTATAAAAGCAGATTCAAGTTCCATTTTTTTCTGTTGCATATAGCCTGTTCTGTTCCCTAGGTACTGTATTTACAAGGCAGATAATGTTTACACAATCCAGACTTTTTAGAAGGAAATTAACACTGTAAGAGTATGGTTGTGATATGAGACTCATAATCTTATATCCATTATGAGTGTCTAGTGTGCTTAAACTACCATCAGAATTGTGCTGTATGGCTGCTCAGAGGTGCATTGGAGAAGCAGTTTGGATTGTTAGAAAATTCAGACGAAACAGAATGAATCTGTAAGCCACATTGGAACTGTAAAGTGACAGTGACTTAAAAGCAAATATATATATATTTGGCTCCAGTTTTTCTTCCTACTTCTTTTTTGAATAATGGTGTAGCAGGGTGTCTTTACCCTAATCCGTTTACAGAAATATTGAGTATGCATTGCATATCAAAATAAATAATTCCCTCATATCATTGTGCTCCAAAATATGCAGTTAATTAAACTAATTTGTCAGGTTTTGTAATTTGGAAACTCTTCCTTGCCACCCTCTCCAATCACTACTTATTTAAATTTCATCCTTGGCCAGTTTCATGATAATGTTTATCTGCTCCAGAGGATTGGAAATGAGAGTAATACACTGCCATACCATTTAATTTCTCTCTTAAAGCTGGAAAAAGCAAAGCATCAACTGGTCAGTTAGATAACACAGTGTCTAATATAGGTTATTTGCTTATGATAGCTGGGGGGTAATTTAATTCCTGAGCTGCTTGTTTAATGACTCTGAGTGGGTTTCCCTACAGTTAAGAATGAACTGTACATAAAGTTTCTATAAAAACTAAGTAATTTTTTTTCACATCAGAGCAGGTTATATATTACTGCAACACACTTTTACTATGGAATAGTAATTCTCCACTATTTTTATACATTTTTTATGTAGCATTTATCTCGTAGAATAAAGAGAGAAAAAAGGGACTATCAAAACCATATCTTAGAAACATACCTTTTTTCCCCAGATACCTTGCTTGAGCTCGATTTCTGATTTCTATTTCAACTGCTTCTGAAGAGTCTAGCAAAGAATTAATACAGGGTATCTAGGTCAAAATATATTTTTTTTACATTTACTTTCATGCTCAGTGTGCTTCATAAACATTCAGTTAACTCCAAAACCACAGTTGGCAGATGCATTCTGGTATTGCCACCCAAGGAAACTGAAGGGTCATATGCTAAAACGTATTTTTAATGCTCTTCCTGCTAATAAGAAAGTTCCAAATTCTCAGATCTGTGAAAATCCAAATGGGCATTTCTCTGTAGACAAATAAAGATGTTTGCATGTATCCTGTCTCTGACCTGGGGAGCACGCTACTCAGTTAGAACAATATATAAGATAAAATAACAAGTACATGCCCCAGCATTCTATCCTACTACTTCTTTTGGTATAATGTTCCCTACTGCGTACCAATTCTAACTTGAATCAGATGGAAACCACTATGATGTCATTCCTGCCTCTTGATTGAATCTAACTTTAAACCAACTTTGCTACCAACAGCAAAAGCATGTGGCAAGCATTTCCAGTTGCCTTAGCTTGTGCTTTTACTGATATTGCCTGGCTAGCAAAGCAAAGAAAGAAGACTAAGCTCAAGAGAAAGGGACAGCAACAAAGGTACCGTTGCATATGCTAGGAGTTAGGTTTTCTTTTTTTTTTTACTTAAGGGAATTTTCTTCCTATTTGTTGTCATAGAGATGGTGATGTAGCCAGGGCTTTTGGCATACCACTGAAGTTGTCCTGGGAGGGGAAGGGAAGTGGTGTGATGTTTCGCATTTTCTTAGCTGGGGGTGGTCAGTCTTTGGCTGGTTGGGAAGGCAGAAGTTTTGGTGTGGGGCTTCTCTTCCCAAGGGGGGGGGGGGGGGCGCTCACTGCTACAGCTGAGCCTTCTTGCCATTTTTCCTTGCTGTCAGTTGGCGAGCACTATCTGCCACTGGACTGAGACATTTTAATATCTGACCTTGCTGGGAGTGAAACCCTTACCATCTGCCTCAGGAGAAACTTGGGCCCCCACCTCCTTCCTCTCTCTGGAGGAAGCACCTCCCAGCTGCTTACTGGAGCCTTGGCTGCTGCTACCCTCACCAGAACACCGCATGGGGCAATGACAGCCAGGAGAAACCTGAAACATTCCTCCCTCCCCTCCAGCCGCTCTCTTTTCCTGGGGCCACCATTAGGCCGTGGGGCGGCTCAGAGCTTGCGTCAGCCACCCTCTGGAGCCGCCCGCACCAACAGCGCCGCCTGCAGCCGCGGGGGCGTCACTGCAGGCGTCACATGGAGCCAACAGCGCCCCCAGCCGGCTGTGCTCGTTGTGGTTTGTCTGTCTTGTTTTAGATTTACGGATGTATATATTTGTGTGTGTGTCTTGTTGTAGATTTACGGATGTATATATTTGTGATATTTGTGTGTGTGTGTGTGTGTGTGTGTGTGTGTGTGTGTGTGTGTGTAAACAACTGTTATTCCTTCTCCCATATCTTTGCCTGAAAGCCCTGTAATTTCAAAGTTATAATAATTTGGAGGGAGGGGATCTCCGTGTCCATTCCAGGAAGGTTCCCGCCTTCTTTGGCAGACACCTCTCTTTTAAACCAGCACAGAATATAACACATGCAGAAAAAAACTCTTCTGTTTATAATAGGGCAGGAACCTGGAAAGACAGTGAAATACGAAGAATTTCACAGACCTAGTAGCAGCAGCTACTGATCAATTCTGCCATATAATTGAAAAATCTGAATTTCCTGGTCTTTGATAGCAGAAGTATGGGAAGGTTTTGCCTTGTATGCAGTGGATTTAGGTCATTGCTGTCCCTTTGCCCATAAGAACCTTTATTTGATTTTTTTTATCCCTGTCAGGCTCCTCTTTTTCTCTTGAAAAGTTAAGACTGGGATGTTGAAGGGCCAAAAGCAACAAAACTGGAGTTCAAGTATTTGACCTACTTCTTTTCCTGGCATTCACCTGAGGATTTCAGTCTTAAATCTTGTTTCCACCCAGCAGTTGCATGGTTATATGCAATTGCAAGTACCATTTTAATAGAAAGCATTTTACTTGTTGTCACAGAGAGCACTTTTCCCTAGACTCAAATTAAATCTCTATTGCAATTATGCTTTTCTTTTTAAAATTCATGTGGACACCCTTGTAACCAGCCTTCTGGATTTCATTTGCTACTATGCCAGTAAATACTAGCATATTTGTATTTGTATTTTGTATGTGTCTTCCACTCTTCCAAGACATCTGACGAGGTCTCATCTCTCTGTTTGAATGCAGGTGGGCATCCAGAATTTATTATTGACATCATGTAGTAGGGAACTCACAAATGGTCCTTACAGTATTGTGTTTCTGATGAAGTAACTCGTCATTAACAGCTGACTGAGGGATGTGATGGAGCTGATCTCCTTCACAGAATTTGTATGCTGCTGCGCTTTAGATTTGTGACTAAACCAGTATTGGTAACACACCAGTATGTTCTCTGCTGCTGAGTGGTTTTTGCACAGCATTGAGCTTTTCTCTTTTTTCCGTCCTCTTTCCTCTAGTGAATAGGCAAGAGATTGGAAGAGGAAACAGCCAGCAGACTCAACCCAAATTAAGCAAAAGGACATTCTGTTCCATATGACATCATGGTCAGCAATAAAAGCTGGGGGAAAGGAAGAGGAACTTTGCACACTCATGGTTGTGGCATTTGCTTTTCTAAGCAACCACTATAGCCCTCTGAGGCCCTGCCTTTCAGTAACAAACACTTCCCTGCCAGTGGGAAGAAAAATATTTCCATTTTGCTTTGCTAGCATGCTCAGCTTTCCTTAATCCATTAAACTGACTTTCTCACAGACTACAATCCTTCTTGCTTTTAGTTTTTCTATTCTCTCTTCTATTCCACCAGGATAAGAGAAGTGTCTGTGTTGTTCTTACCTACTGGACAGGGACAACCCATTACAAGAGTAGGAACCTTCCAGATGGCTGTAACAAGTCTTACCATTTTGCCAGTGAGACTTGCAATATTTTATAACATGTTAACTTTTGACAAACAGACATCATGGTATTTCTTTGACACTGACCTGTCTCACAGCACAGCTGACAGAGTTCAGAGACAGCCGTCAGGGGAAAGATGATATTGCTTACTTTACTCACAACATTACACAGCAGTTTTCAGTGTAAACATATGACCTTACCACTCAGGAACACTGCCAAATGGTAATAGTTAAGTAAGTGGTTTCCTCATGAAAATCCTAAGCTTCTAAGCTTCATACTTCTATTCTCAAATTCCTGAAATTATTGTTAGAAAGTGTCAGGTTATTGACCAAGTAAAACCTTCATATTTGGCCTCTCCTAGAATTTGACTGGCTGTCAGGGGGAAAAAAGGTGGAAATGAAATGAAAGTGTCAGCTAATGAAGTCAGCTTTATGGCTATAAGATAGTTCTGTATCCTCCTGATGATTTTGATACCATGAAATAGAGATAGGTGTGAGATTTTTCTGTTTTTTTATGCAGATGTGCATACATTATGTTTCTCTGGTAAACTAAGTTTTTCCAGTGAGTTCATCCTAAAACTAAAAATTACGACTTGTGCATAGTTTCATAACTCTGTGTTTTAAATATTAATCTCATTTTACTAAGAAGTCATCTAAATAATAGCACAGGATTTGTTTCTACTCAGAGTAAATAGAATAGGGACTTAAAAAGTGTAAATTTGAATTAGCAGTTAACAACAATACAATATTTTTTTTTCTTCTTAGCTTATCACAAGCTCAAAAGCTATTTTCTTCACTTTATAGGGAAAACTTATGCATCTGTAATTTGAGTAAACTATCATCTAATTAAATAATTTAGATTGAATATGCTAATGTAAAAGATCATAAAAAAGAACAATTACAAAGGGACTTCAAGAGGATAATTGCAAATGAAGAATGTTGGATCCAAATAAAATTCGCATGTTAATTACTGAAAACCCATCTAAACAAAGAATTGAGAATATCTTATTTAAGCACTGTGCACAATGAATGTCTCTTCAGGTCCTTGAAAAATATTAATATGGTCATGTATTTATTAGATATTACCTAACAACTTTCAAAGCCTGTGAGCCCTAGGGAAGAAAAATTTAAAAAAAAAAAAAAAAATTAGCAATGCCCCTTTTCCACAGGTCTGTGAATAGTCTCAATACCATGTCTCATCCCAGCAGTAAGGCAGCTCATGCCTTCATAAGCATCATATTCCTGAAGGTGTCAGAGAGGGAATTCCTCTTACCCAAAGTGGCTTCATGCTAGCAATAACATTTAAGCTGCTTTGGAAGAAGAGACAAAACTAAAACTGTTTACTTCAGCAAACAGATGCACCCACCCACACACAGAGGACTGCACTGCAAACAGGTAAAACAGCAGGTTCTGTGCATTTATAGCCCCTTATTGTCTTACCTGTAATTTCCTCAGTATCAATAAGAAGTCATCCGAATATTATCATTCAGCCTTTGATCAAGAGACAAAAATTTGCAAGGTCATGTTGTTTAATCACACTATTAAGATGTGACTTTTACCATTAGTTATTTCAGTATTTGTATTTTCTGTCTTGCATCCCTATATTAGCCTCAGATTCCATCTATATAAGCAGTCCCTGCAAATTTTCCTTAAAATGCCATAACAAGCAGCAAATATGGAGAGAAGATGTAGTTCATAACCAAACCATCTCCTTGATTTGTTTCATGTCTTTGTAACATGGTACAAGAATTTAAGAAGCATTCAACATTTAGAAGCACTCAAGTATTAGAAGAATTCAGTTTCATTTTAAGAAGCTGAGAAAGCAGTTAATTCATTTCTACAAGAAATGTCGGAAAAATATTTGCTGCACTATTTGTCCAAAGGAAAAATACAAAAGAAACCTTTACGTTTCAGTTATTTTGATTCATTAGATAAAAAGAATTCATTAGATGAAAAGTAAAAAATACATAATATCTTGCCTTTTTATTTTTTTAAATCCATTTGGTTCATCCAGAAGCACAGCTGAACTACAGGTATATTTCTGAGCAATTTCAGCACAAAAGAAATACAGTGTTCAAAAAAAAAAAAAAAAGAAAACCAAACCGTAAAACATCTGCCCATCACACCATCAGAATATTCAGCCAAATACACAGAGGTTAAAAACACCCAAGCTGAGGACAACAAGAGGTGGAAGTCTAGACACAGATAATCCTAGACTGTAAAAGAAACTGCAAATCATCTCAAAAATATAAAAGTGTGAATACTTAAGATTTTTTTCTGCCCTGGTATGATTTGAGGATATAAAGAATTAAGTGTTTCTTGGTAGAAGAAACTAAAATAACTGTGTATGTAAATAAGAGAATTTTGCATAATTGTGCAGGATCTATTACACTGCTGAAAACTAGTAAGATTTGTGTAGCTATAAGTAAAACCATTAAAGAAATAATGGCTCTGGGTTGACTACTAAATAGAGAATTCAGCCTGCTGAACCTGGGGTATATGGGACAAGCCATTTCTATTGCTGTTGAAACAGTTTAGTAGAGACAGACTGAAATCAATTTCTAGGCTTCTCTAGAAGTATTTAAGTGAGAAAATACAATGTACAGATGCAATAAATAAATATCTGAATTTCCTGGGCTTGGACCAGAAACAGAAGTATACGTTGTGCTGAAAACAGTGCTTGTGAAAAACCAAGAGATGAGAATTTATGTAAATTTCAGTATGTGTGTACACAGCAACAAACACACTGCAGCTGGTCTGCATTCCTGAAAAAGAGGCATATAACCAGGGAAAACATTAGAAATCTGTAAATCTACCTATAACCCAATTGCAGAAAAAGAAGGTAGAAAAAAATAGGAAAATAATTTTATAGTTATGTCTCACCTATCATAACTTGTAGGAACTGAGATAAAAAAGAAATAGAACCTACCAACTATGAGTAAGCAGAAGGTCTGTAACTTAAGAAATAAACAATCTCACTCAGCTACCTTAAAATTCTCTTGTTCTAGTTTAACTTATTTACCTCATTTTGATAGTAATTAGATACAATACTTTCCTCTACAGAGACTGGTTTTGCCCTTAAAAATGCAGGATTATTGAAAATTGAGCCAGTCTCTAAAGCAATTGTGGTGTGATATGATCCTGTGTGAGCTGGTGAACAAAGGCTCAGGATGACTCAGAAGCACCTTCATTGATGGCACCGTACTGTTTTCCCCTGCCCAATTATCTAGCACTCAGGGGGAAAGAACTGCAGCTCCCTAATTGGTAGAATTTATGACAACTTTTTTTTTCCCCTTTGAGGAAAGTTGCCCTCTGGGACTTTGACTGAAACAACTCTTCAGAAACAGTAACAGCACAACCCAATACAGTCATGTCTCTTTGTAATTTTGCAAACCATATGTACAGTATGTGTTCTTAATAGATTAGATAAATCTCACTATGAGTTTCAATAGTTTACTAGAAAAGTATTTTCAGACTTTGGTAGACTGTTAGTAATATTGCTATGAACCCATTCTCTATTTCTGCAAACAGCTGCTTCAAGAATCTAGCTTGCCCCAGCTGCCACAGCTATTCCTACAAGTTCTGATAACACTTTTTGAACTAGATTTTCTGCTGTGGATTTCACAGGAAATTCCACAGAACCTTTCTCTGAAATATCAGCAGAAGTATGAATGTCCTTTCTAGCAAATCCAGGAAATATTCAATGGTGTAATTACTAGGATGAGAAGCACAAAATCTAGTTAAATTGAGATCTCTTTGAACCCAGTGTCTTCTGCTGAAGTTCACCCTGATCACTGGCACATAAACAAACTATAACATTAAGGTAATTATCTGAGACATGAGTCAATAGACTACAGCTGCATAAAGAAAAAGTAGTGATACATGTAGTGCTCCAATTGACTGAAATAGAAAATTCTTTTGGTGCATCATACAAGCAGATTGTTAAACAGGCTTTTTTTCAGACTGTTTCAGGAGGAAAGAAATTGGAATCTGAGATGACTCCCTATAGCTTAACCCAGGCCCATGCATTACCTCCACATAACAGAGGTTACCATGCTGCAAAGTAGCTCCTGACTTTTAATACCACAAACATGATCCTCATAGGTACAATGGTTATGATTCTCAAGAAAACATAGGTATCTAATTCCTAAAAAATAAAGAAACTTGATAGCTATTATACTACTTGTATGGCTAACAATTACTTAATTCACCACAATTAGGTATTTTCAACCAACCAAGCCTCACCTGAAACTATATAGGTGTTAACCTGAATTCCAAAAGAAAAAAAAGTAGAATTCCATGGATAAGAAGATGGTGATGAAAACACAGACACAAAATCCTACCCTTCAAGAAATCTAGACAGATAAAATTACTCTAACTCTAAATATATATGTGTATAAGTATTGTATAATTATGTATTATAATTAAATTATATTTACTCCAGCGTAAACAATATACTGCCTACCAGCAGCATTCTGTGTATCAGTTTCTGGGCAGAGACTCTGCTTCCACATTCCACCTGCACATTACCTTCCCCATTCATAACCTTATCAAAACCAGATAAAACATAATATAAGAGATTAAGAATACTTTCTGCTGTCCTGAAAAATCATATTTAATATAACAAAAGATCAAAATTGGGTCTTAAGTCAAACAGTTTTGTAGAATAAGGATATGGGATATTTAGGAAATTTTCAAGCAATGTGGTAAGTTAAAATTATTGACTGCTTTGCTTAATAACAAATTTTTAAATATTTTAAATATCTGTGGGAATATTGAAAATTTGTATACTTTGACAAGGTTTGCTGCCCATTTCTTGCTATTGATTTATTTTAATGCCTATACACTTACAGTGGACAATGTGTTATTTTTTGATCTTTGAATTTGCTGAAATTTCAGTGCAAGGACACCAAAAATATCTAAGATAGCATATTAAAACTGTGAGTTTATGGCATGTCTAAATCACAGGCATTTGCTACTTGAAGGTGTTATATTAGTAGCATCTGAATACAAATTACAAGGAGTTCCACTAAACATAATTACATTGTATCTAACTATAAGTTGTTGCACCAGAATAAAGATTTTTACAGTTTAGTTTTTGAATATGTACAGAATGTATTAAACTGAGGAGCTCAAAATGCCAGGATACACCTACAGTTGTTTGAGAAAATGTGGTGACTGTGTGCCAAAATACACTTGAATGTGGTGACTGTGTGCCAAATACACTTCTAAACCAACAGTGAAAGGCCTTCAGGATGGGTTTTTCAAATTAATCTCTAGTCAATGGTATTACCAAGCAGTTTTGTCAGATGCATTTGTTAAGATACAGCTATAGATGATATGAATTCATTCTGTGGACATATGCAGAAACTAGGATTTGCTTGATTCCCAGACAAGACTAACTACTTAAACCTGCTGGCATTCAAATGTTCCCATCTTTTCACCACTCACGCATGGGCAAAGTGCATATAGATTGGCAAAGTAGGGCTGTGTCAGGTAATATGGATTTTTGATATAATATAAAATGAGTGTGTGCAGAATACCCTTTTTGTCCTCTGCTAAAGGATATAAAAACATGTCTTGGACTATTTCTACTGACTGTGGTTTTTTAAAGCACATTACTTGAATATAAACATCTTTGTCCCTTTTCCAAGGTCCAGCTCTCCCCAAACCATATACAAATTTTCTTTCTTGGTACTGTCCCTTAGTCCTATCCTGTCTTGTGCTGCATCTCCCTAGTCCTCAAGCTAACTTCAGCTTCTGACAAAACTGAGTAGTTTCATTTCATCATGACCATTGCTGTTTTGCTGAGCCTTCTGTGAATATTATTAAACAAATTGCAACACTGGCTAAACTGGCCTTCCAAAAAACAAAACCAAAAACAAACAAACAAAAAAACACAAACAAACAAAAAACCTCATCTGGTTCTGCTCTTACTGACAACCAACAAAATAAGCACCTTCCCTGGATGGGATTTTGTCTGTTCTTTCATTCAATAGTTTTTTCACTCAGGGTGTTCAGCTGCCATGGGAGCATGTTTCTTCTTCAGTTTCTTTGAAGACAGTCCTAACACCCTTCATTATCACACACATTCCC
Source organism: Cettia cetti (assembly GCA_013401135.1). Classification (NCBI taxonomy): domain Eukaryota; kingdom Metazoa; phylum Chordata; class Aves; order Passeriformes; family Sylviidae; genus Cettia; species Cettia cetti. The sequence goes on from VZUI01021439.1 coordinate 73,652, forward strand.
ACATGAGTCTCAGTTCTGCACAGCTTCTCCCAAATTTGTCTTTTGGGCCACAAAGGCCATTAATACTAATAGAAAGGTGAAAACCACATAATCTTCAACCACACTATGTGGTGAAAACCACATAGACTTCAACCCCACCAAAGAGTGTTTAAAGGAAGGAGTTAAATTAAACTCTATAATGTTCACTGAGTTAGATCTGAGAAGACTCCTGCTATTGAAGGGTGGATCTGAGTGCTGACGGGAGAGGCTCCTGACTGAGCAGGCAATAGAGTAGAGTTTGTACCTCCTGTTCTGCTGCAGAGATCCACAGTCTGCTCCGACTCGGATCAGCTGTTGTTTTGTAATTTCTTTGGGCCACCTGCTGTCAGTACTAATTCTGTAGATAGCAAAGCACCCCAGAGGATAGGTGGGGCACAAATACTCTACTTTAGTTGAAGTAGGAAAGTATCAGAGACTAACACATTTCTTTAAGTTGTACTTGGCATGTGCTATTCTTTCCTAGGCATTAAGTACAATAAATGCAGAGTTTACAAACCATCAAGTTTAATGTACTAAAAAACAATTAGTAAATATGATCCTCCAGAGAAGCTTCCCTCCATGTCCTCTCCATTCAAATATTCCTTAAGCTTTGTAGCAAAACTGAGTATCTCTCACCTCATGCTATTACATTCTTAGTAATTTGTGGATGGTTGGTAATAACACTGGAGGAAATGTTCCTCCCAGACTAGCACTGCAGGAGTGCCTATCTGCAATGCAGATGCCTGCTGTTTTCAGTACGTGACATCCACAAACGTCAGTAATCTTAAAAGAGCAAAGGGGAAAAAAAGATGGAAAAAAAAAACCCTTTACCAATTAGGTGCCACTTATTTATCCATGGATCTCACCTGTTTTCAAAAGCTTAACCATCTGGTGAGATTATGCTAATATAAATATACAATAACCAGACACTTTTTTCATTACATATTACATATAGTGAAAGTGAACAGTATACAGCACATAAACATTGTAATTCACTAGTCTTGTAGGTATTTATTGATGCCCAGAGCAACTAGTTCTTGATTCTGGTCCTAGCACTTCTATGAATTCTGCCATATAACTTCAAGCAGGTTACTTCATCTTCTTGTAAACTGCTTGAGGTTATCACAGTCCCATGGGCTTTACCTGTAATACAGAATAGAATCATAGACTCATTTAAGTTGCGTTGCGTCTCCCTCAGGGTCAGGGTGGAACTGGGCAGAGCAGGGAGACTCTTCCTGAAGGTGTCAAGTGAAGAGGCAAAGGGAGGCCCAGTCCTTGGGTTGAAATCCACCAGTTTATTCCTTAACAGACAACAGGCAACGGAAACACAGGAACAAGGCAAAGGGGAACCAGGAGGAAAGAGCCCTGACTAGCTCTGTGCAAAGGGTTTTAAGCTGAACAAAAATGGGAGGGGGATACATCACATAAACCAATGGGGTACTAAGTAAGGGTAAATGACAGAGCATAGGGAACCAATAGGATACATTGGTGGGTGGAGGGATAGTACAACAACCAACCAAGGGCTAAACTTCATGAAACATTCTAGAGGAAGGGGAAGGTATCAAGGAGATTGGCAGGGAGGAGGTGGGTACAGCTTTATTAGGGCAAACCATATAGGGAAACATCATGGGGAGGATAGAGTAAAACCATTACAACTTTACTACAGGATACAACAAAGTTGGAAAAGACGTTTAGGATCCTCAAGTCCAGCTGTTCACCCTGCACAGCCAAGGTCACCACCAAACCATATTCCTGAGTAGCACACCTACGCATTTTTAAATATTTCTGGGGATGGTGACTCAAGCATTTCCCTGGGCAGCCTATTCCAACACTTGTCAACCCTTCCAATGAAGAAATTTTTCCAGTTTTAACATCTTGTCCTACCAGTTGTTATCTGAAGAGAGAGACCAATCCCCAGCTGACAGTAACCTCCTTTCAGGTGTGTGTACAGAGTAAGGTCTCTCCTGAACCTCTTCTCCAGCCTGAAAAACCCCAACCTCCCTCACCTGCTCCTCACAGAACTTATGTTCCAGACCCTTCACCAGCTCTATTGCCCTTCTTTGGACACATTCCAGCACCTAAGTGTCATTCTTGCAGTGAGGGGCCCAGAGCAGAAAACAGGATTTGAGGTGTGGCCTCACCAGTGCTGAGTACAGGGGGACAATCCCTGCCCTGGCCCTGCTGGCCACACTACTGCTGGTACAGGCTGGGATGCCATTGCCCTTCTTGGCCACCTGGGCACTGCTGGCTCATGTTCAGTCACTGGCACCAGCACCCCCAGGTCCTTTTCCTGTGGGCAGCTTTCCAGCCCCTCTGCCCCAGCCTGTGGCCCTGCCTGGGGTTGTTGTGACCCAAGGGCAGGGCCTGACCCTGGGCCTTGTTGAGCCTCACGCCATTGGCCTCAGCCCATGATCCAGCCTGTCCAGATCCCTCTAGACCAGCAATCCTGCCCAACTTGCCACCATCTGCAGAATTACTGAGGATACACTCAATCTCTTAGTACAGATCATTAATTAATGTATTAAACAAAACTGGCCCCAGTACTGAGCCCTGGGGAACACCGCAGGTGACTGTGTGCCAACTGGGTGTAACTCCATTCACCACCACTCTCTGTGCCTGGCCATACAGCTAGTTTTTTACCCAGGGAACAGCAGACTTTTTACATTTTTGGGCTGCCAGTTTCTTCAGAATGATGTGGAAAATTATGTCAAAGTCAATACTGAATTCCACGTAAACAACATCTACATCCTTATTCACTAATCAGCTCATCTTGTCATAGACAGAAATCAGGTTGGTCAAACAACAGGATCAGCCTTTCACAAACTCCTGCTGGCTGGGCTTGATTCCCTAGTTGTCATGTGATGGCACTAATGGTGATCTGCTCCAGACTGAGGGGCCTGTAGTCCTCCTCTGATTCATCCTGTAGATAGACATTAAATTTGCCAACCACAAGTTATCTGGGACCTCCAAAGTTACACAGGAGTTCTGGTAAAAGATGCAAAGTGGCTCAGTGTGCACTACCACCAGCTTCCTCAGTGCCCCTGGAGGAGTCTTGTCTGACCCCCAGAGACTTGTGTGTGTCTAAATGGTATAGAAGGTTGCTAACCATTTCCTCTTGGATTGTGGGAGTTTCATTCTTCTCCCCATCCCTGTTTTTCAGCTCAGGTTCCTGGGTCCTCAAAGAGTAATACTGGTCTTTTTATTAAACACTGAGGCAAAGAAGGCATTAAGTACCTCAACCCTTTCCTCATCTTTTGTCACTACACTTCCACATAGTATCCAAAAAAGTATGGAGAATGTCCTTTTTTCTGCTAATGTGTTTATAGAAACATTTTAAAAGAGGTTTTATGGCAGTAGCCAGATAAAATTCTAATTGGACTTTGGCCCTACTAATTTTTCCATGCATAACCTCACAACATCTTTGGAATTCTACTGAGTCGCATACCCCTTCTTCCCAAGGCCATCAACTCTACTTTTTAATCTTAACCCTAAGTTCCAACCAAAGCTCTCTTTTCAGCCAGGCTGGTCTTCTTTCCCACTGTCTTGTCTTTCAGCACATAGGGATGGCCTGGTCCTGCACCTCTAGGATTTCCTTCTTGAAAAATCTCCAACACTCCCTGACACTTTTGCTCTTCAGAGCTGCCTCCCAGTGGACTCCAGCCACCAGTCTCCTACACTGCCATCTCCAAGTCCTAGGCAACAGTTCTGCTGATCTGCCTCCTTACTACTCCAAGAACCAAAAGCTCTAACATTTCATTATTCCTGTGTGTAAGACAGCTTCCAACCATCACATCGCCCACACATCCTTCTCTGTTCACAATCAGATGCCTTCCCTAGTTGGCTCACTCAACAGCTGTGTCAGAAAGTTGTCTTCCATACATGTCAGCAATCTCCTTAGAATGCAAATTTATCAGGACAGAGGTGGGATTAAGACTATAGGCTGCCTTTAAAAGACAGGACAATGATTTGTACCTATTCTTCCATTAATTCTATTTTTTTTTCTTCTTTATCTAAAAAAAGGACAGAAAAATTAAAAGAAAATTAATCCAAGGTAATCTTTGCAGTAAAATCTACTCCTGACTTTAACCTTTATGTGCTGTCCTTTCATTATGTTGTTTTCCATTTCTGTAGGGACTTTGATATGCATGACAGTAAGTTTGTTCACAGCTAAAGAAAAATTGTCTAGAGCATTATATATGAATTTTTTTTGAACACTCTTGTGTAGATTTTAAGACCAAGTTTCATGCTAAAGCGTTGATATAAAAGTAATAAATCCAATTGCCCAACGTTGTTTTCTTGAATTCAGGAAGCCAAGCCAGGATGATCTCTGAGGTATTTATGCTTCTTACCAGCCAGGAAGATCCTCCAAAGCATTACAGCAATATGGAAATTCTGAGATAAAAGAACTCTCTTGCTGTCTTCTTCATGAAGCAAAAAAAAAAAGTTGTATATACATTCACAGGAGTCAAGCTTTTGCTGAAGTTTCATAGGCTGTGGACAAAAGAGAGCAGTATTGATTTATTTTAAATAACACAGGGCACAAAATTAATTATTGTACAAGCTGAAGCATGTCTGTTACAAACAACTAATTCTGATGAAAAAATTGGCAGTTAGGATAATTCAGTATTAATGGTGGTAAGCTGTTTCAACAGCTAATTGTATTTTCTTAATACTTATGCCCCTAAATGATAAAATGGTAAATTTGAAAAGAAATACAGACTTCTACTTAATTGATTAGCATGTTAAAGCAGGGCCAGTCTATGACCTAAAGTGCCAAAAGCTTTTTTTTTTTTTTTTTTTTTTTTTTTTTTAATTTGCTATAAGTTCTATCTTAAAGAAAACTGAAAGCAAATATGAAGAAAACATCTGTCCTGTTTTGGGAGAACACAGTGTGATAACATAAGAAACTTTCATGATAGTTGTAACACCTGTAACTCCTAATTTGGGTACAAATCAAAGAAAAAGTTAAATTTACATTCCATTTCTAGAGGCCATATTCAAAGACCCCTTTCCCAGTGTGTAGATGTGAGATATGTCTCCTTCACATCTGTGTAAGGTGCATGTGCCCAGGAGGTGCAGGAGCAACTTGTGTGAGGAGAGGTTGGAGCTGCCTCTCGCTGGAAACACATGATTTCACATGGCTCCAACAAATCCACCACACACCAAGATGGTGGCTGTCCTGGGAAAGAAAATTAAGAGAGGGCAAAAGCACCAGACAGTCAGAAGAGGAAGGGGAAAAAAAAAAAAAAAAAAAAAAACAACAAAAAAAAACAACAAAGAGAAACAACAAAGAGGAAACATTCAGGGCAGGGAAGGATAAATGAAAGGATGTGTTGCATGGGGGAGCAGGTATTTCCCCATTGTCCATGGACAGCTGACACAGGACTGGGTTTAAACTATGACCACAACCTGAAGGGAGACCCATATTAAAGCAAAGGCGGTGTCAGGAGGAAGGAGCGGTGGAGAGGAACAGTTCTGGACCAACCACAATTCCCATTTCCCATCCCCCCTCACTGCTCAGCATTGGAAAAAAGGAGCTTGCAATGGATTGGAGCTGAGCCTGGGAAGATGGCTTTGGTTTTCACTATCTAAACCTATGTTAACTGCCTATAAATCAAACCAATCTTCCCTATACCAAGCCTGTTTTGTCCTTGACTGAAGTTGGTAAATTATTTCCTTGACTTAATCTCAACCCAGATTTTCATGTTAAGGTAGGGGAGTTGGTCAGCAGCTGGACAGACGTTTGGCCACATACCATAGCAGTAGAAGACAGCAGAGCTTTAGGGAGACTTGTAACATTGAAATATGGGAACATCACAAAAATAGGAAATAGGGAGGCAGTCATTGCTTGAGAACATTTTATGAGTGGCAGATTGACTCTGGCCAGTAGCTAAGCACCCCACAGCTTTGTGTTCACTCCCCTTACACCTCTGTGGGTACAGAAGAGGGACTAGGAAGAGCGAATACCAGAAGATTCATGAGTTACAATAAAGGGAGTTTAGTAAAAAGGAAGAAAAAAATCAAGAAAAAACACAGAGATGTAGACGCCATCATTCACCATCTCCCACAAGCTGGCCGATGTCAAGCCAGTCTCTGGACAATCTCTCTCTCCCCAGTGAAACCGTCATCTCTGTTTTTATTTTAAACATGATATTATATAGATTGGAGTAACCCTTGTCAGTTTCATTCAGACATCCTGGCTGTGTTCCCATCCAACTTCTTGACCACCATCAACCTATTCTCTGATGGCAGAATGGGGAAAAGAGAAACTAATGCTGTACAAACACTGCTGAGCATTTGCCAGGATACTGGTGTGTTATCAGCATTGGTTTACTCACAAATCCAAAACACAGCACCATTCAGGCTGCTGTGAGGAAAATTAACGCCATCCCAGTCAGACACAGTATATTACAGCAGTCCTCATATCAAACAATTCCTTGGAGGTGATAAGACTGTTTAAAGAAGTAAAAATTAATCTATTGGGATTTGTATTCATATTGTCACCTGGGAGATGATGATGAACTGAGAGGAAAATAGTGGAACAGGACAAGAGACATAACAGAAGGATTTTGATGCTGTCAAGCTAGGTTCCTATCTCCTGCAGAGAAATAAGTTTCTTCCTTTGAATTATTCGTGGAGATGATATCAAGAAAGTATTGTGGAACTGGTCTGAAACCTTTTCCATGGAGACTCAAGCAGAAGGGAGACATGGCTGAGCTGCAGCAGAGCTTTTGCCTCTCTTCATTAAATCTCTGCTCTGCATACAATATCAATTCACCAGCTAGCCCATACTGACTTATATCTGTATCTCAGTTTTTCTGAGGCATCCATCCCACACTCTTTCTTTCAAATACATGAAGAGGTTTCCACTAGATAGCCACCTATTAAATGTTTCGCCTGTAAAGGTATAATGTAACATAAGGCTGAGTTGACATCTTGATGGTAAAAACACCTAATAATTTTTGTATGACTTAGTTTTATTCTGATTTGCAGCATTGTGGAAGTGATATGTCACTCACCATGACTGTAGATACATGTGATATCAATTAGAAAAATATAAAATTCTACAGAAGAATTTAGAACTTTAATGATCTTGACCAAGAATAATATCTCTACAAACAAAAAGCTGTGGAAATGGATGGATGTGATATATAATGGTAAAACATCTGTAACCCAAGCAGGTCATAAAGCAGTGAAAGCATCAACTGGTTGTGGTGGTGACTAGGTTTCAAAGAATGTCACAGGCATATTCACACTGCAAGATTTGTTACTGCCAAAGGAAGGGGATGAGAGATTAAAAAAAAAAAAACCAAGTTTGTCTTCTGGAACATATGGAATAAAGCAGGTACACTGGCAAAGAAGAGGCTAGCAATATTATTATTAATAAGAAAGTGATGGAAACGTGAAATGAAAGAGATATGGAGAGCAATGAAACTCTGAGTAACCTTGTCTAGTGGAATGTGTCCCTTTCCACAGCTGCTGGATTTGAACTAGATGATCTCTAAGGTCCCTTCCAACCCAACCCATTCTATGATTCATGACACGGAGATGACCACAGACCATGTAACCCTTCAGAAACATCTTCCTTTTTTGCAACTGCTTTTTTGAATAAACAAGTTAGGAGAAGAGAGCCAAGTGGAAAAGTTCCTAGCTGGATTGTGTACTTTTTGCCAAATCCAGCTGAAGTGAACACAGGTACACACAGTTTAATCACTTTCTGTTTCTTGCTTAGAATAAAAGTGACTTAGGGAAGAAATCTGGGTCATTGTGGGTGTTTCCACCTCCTCCCACCAGATCTCCAAAGACAAAGTCAGACTTCTGCATTTTTATGAAGAGATTGAGTTAGGTCCTCAAACAAAAGCTCTGTCTTTTCAGGGTCAAGGCAGCTGGAGAATGGCATCCAAGAAAAAAATCCTGCTCATTTACTGGAAAGACAAAGGTAGGTAATACAATCTCTACCAAAGGTGCCATAGTTCTCCTCAACTACTTCTACACTGATTTCAGCTTCTTGCTTTTGACTGGGGTTGCAGCTGGGGTTTGAACATATTCCCTGACTTCTTCAGTGATAGTTTCACAGGTGTCTCTTTTCTGCTAAATCCTTAAGGAGTATTACTTTAATCATAGAATCATAAGGTTGGAAAATACCAAGATTATCAAGTCCAAACTTTAACCTAATACCATTATACCACTAAACTGTATTATGAATTCCCACAATTACTAGTTTTTGGAACACTTCAGGAATGGTCTCCACCAGTTCCCTGGGGCAGCCTGTTGCAAAGTTTAACCAGTCTTTCAGTGAAGAAATTTTCCCTAATCTCAAATCTAAACCTCCCCTGAGGCAATTTGAGGTCATTTCCTCTTTTATTATCACTAGTTTTCTGAAAGAAGAGACTGACCCCCTACACAGCTACAACCTCCTTTCAAGCAGTTGTAGAATATGATAAGGTAACCCCTGAATCTACTTTTCCCCAGGCTAAACAATCCCAAGCTCTGTCTGCCATTCCTCATAGGATTTATGTTCCAGACCCTTCATCAGCTTCATTTCCTTCTCTGGACACACTCCAGCACCTTGATGTCATTCTTGCAGGGAAGAGTCCAAAACTGGACACAGGACTCAACTGGACATTGGACACTGGTGACCTCCCCAGTGCTGAGTACAGGGGGACAATCCCTGCCCTGGCCCTGCTGGCCACACTATTGCTGGTAGAGGCCAGGATGCCATTGCCCTTCTTGGCCACCTGGGCACTGCTGGCTCATGTTCAGTCACTGGCACCAGCACCCCCAGGTCCTTTTCCTGTGGGCAGCTTTCCAGCCCCTCTGCCCCAGCCTGTGGCCCTGCCTGGGGTTGTTGTGACCCAAGGGCAGGGCCTGACCCTGGGCCTTGTTAAATTTCATTGAACTTCGGCAAACGATGTCAGCACTTCGCCAGGCAGGTACATGTGGGGTGGGCATGACCTCTCCTACATCAAGATGATTCTAACTACAAGAGAATGACTCAAATTTTGCTACAGCCAAACATTTGAGCAATGAGCTGACATACAGCAGCCTGACACAAAAGCAATTGAGGCACATTGAAAAATTGATCAGTTAGTCCTAGCAGGATGCAAAGCATTCTGGGATACCAATTGAAAGTCGGTTAATTTAATGTGAGGTAGGGAATGTTGGGCCCCATTACCTTAATATGCTGTTAAGTTCACACCCTTTTGCACTAAAATATAGGAAACACATTATCTGGCCGGTTAACTCACCTAAAGAGCTGCAGCAAGTAGGAGCAGGTATTTTCAATGCAAATAAATTAAATTTGGGGTGAATTAACCCCTAAAGCCCACTGAGATATCTATTTACATGTACATGTTGTCCAAAACTGGTGAGCTCATTTAGAAATATACAGGAAAATTTATTAGGCTCTTTTCTTTTCTGATTTCTGTATTTCCATATTGTGTTGAATATAATCACTAGATTGCAAATTGGCATCAGCAGAAAAATGTAGTGAGACTGAATTTTTATGATGTTTTTCCCAGATATTTTTTCCTTTCTTCTACTTTACAATCAGTTTCCAAGATAATTGTGCCTCCCTTCACTGAAAATTATGACTGTACTTACGTAGTGCCCTGTAGAAAGTGAAACTGCATGCCTCAGTGAATTCTATCATCATTTCACCCCCTAATGAGTGAGATTGTTTGCAGGCAGATGAAATTAAATTGTAAGCTCTATTGACTTCAACAACAGGTGCCATTTGTGCAAACCCAAAGGGAACCATTGAATTGTCAAAAAGATTTAACTCTTCCTCACATGCTGGCATCAGACATAACATCTTCTTGGTACCTGCACTTCACTTAGTTCCTGGAACCAAAATTTATGATCTCATCTGTAACATCACTGGCAAAATGTTGAGAAAGAGCTGGATTAACTGCAAACAAAATAGCTACAGATTCTGACTGCTGGGTTTTATCAGGTCTGCATAAAGTAAAATTAGGTAGAAAGAGAACAATTAAGCTGAAATAAACTCATCTGGAAAACAGTAAAGATTTCATGGACTTTCCTGTTGGTTTAGGATTTTTTGGTTTTTCTTAATCCTCTGTAGTTAAAACAAACTTAAACCTGTTCTTGGAAAATTTTAGTAGGAAGAATTTAATTTATGAATGTTCCCATAGCCCAAGGCTGTGTCATTATTTCATCTGCATTTGCAAGCAAATCAAGATGTCACTGATAAGGTATGCAAAAGATACCCATGCAGAAGCAGCCTTTCACCTGTTTTTTGAGCAAGAACCTTACCATTGTGATCTTACATAATAAATTAGTATTTAACTCAACAACTGGGGTTTTTTTTTTGTAAGCACAAAATATTGGCATACTTATTTCCAAACAGAAAGAATGCTCAAATCCCAGTGTTGAACAAAGTAAGAGCTGGTGCTCTTTGAGTTACCTTCTCAATGCTATTTCTTTCCCTGACACAAGAATTCTGTTCTTGTCAGATAGAGAGTCAATCACTCCTATCTAGCAAGAGAATCCTCTCTGTTTCTGGATATAATTTGATATTTCAGTGATGTGAAGAACAATTAAATACTCAAGAATTACATAACTTCAAAAGTCTCTTTTTAGATGAAAAATATGCAAATTATAGTGTCTAATATGGTTATGGTAAAATTCTTTAATTTTGACTTAAAAGCAAAGAGATTTCAAGACAGCATGATATATTTGATCCAATGAAATAATCAAACCAACTTTGTATCACTTTGGTGGCAATTTATCTTCTCTGCCTGAAGCAGAAAGATATTCCTGCCGCAATAATGGATTTATGTAGTTTCTCCCATATCTGTTTCTTTCAGTTTTAAGTATTCAAAAATGTGAAGCCCTTTAGTGGGTAATAGCTCCAGGCATGTAACAGATAGGAGACTTCCAGGAGATGAAGTTTAGAACATTCCCTTGTAGAATATGGTTACAGGGCTACAAATCAGCACTCTTGCTCTGCTAACAGGCCTTTGCATTCATCCCCGTATTATGCCAATTGAAGAAGGGAAAGAAAGATTCAGGGAACTAATGGCCTGCAATCACAGAAGCAGGACAGAGAATCCATGTTTAAATACCCATCCAGCAGGATGCCGCCCTAAACAACCACGGGTGCAGGTCTGGAGCAGCCGTGAGCGCTCCTCGGGGCTGGCCTCAGGGCCACGCCCGCTGCGGGCGCTGCCTGCTGGGCACAGCCACGGCCGCCTTCCTGCTGGGGCCCGGGCACCGGGGAGATAATGCCTGTTTCATTCCAGGAAGGAGTAAAATGTGCTGATGACATCTTTGACATTTAACGATGTTGCTTTCATTTTGAACACATCATTGAACAGATATTGAATCCATTCATTCTGATAATAGACTCAGTGCTGCAGAGCTTTCATTTTAATAATAAATAAATAAATAAAATGTAAACTGCACACACTTTTCTGTGTGGGGTGAAGGGAAGGAAGAGTTTTGACACCACATATGATACATTTGAGTTTGCCTGTGTGCACACATCTCTTTGAAAAACTGATTGCAATTTCTTATTCTTGTCTACAGCCTTTCCAATCTTGAGATCGAGCTGCATATTATTCTTTGTCAGACTAGCTATGTTAAAAAAAAAAGTTAAAACTTACACATATTACTCACGTTTTCCAATTTGGCTGGAGAACATTTGGTTTAAGTACTATTTTTGAGACAAAATTGTAGCATTTTTTTCTTATCTCACCAATTACACTTTGCATTTGTATTTTTCCAGCTAGTAATAAGAAGAGGAGTTTGAATTTAAATCAAATTATTTGCAAAAGCTGCATGGAAATTTTCAGGGTTTGCTATGTCATTTTTATAATTATTGGAGCATTGCCACCTTTATTTCCCCAAATTCACTTCTTTGTGCTTTTATATAAAGTAATTAAATTAATGGTGTTTTGGCAAAACTAGGTGTCGTGGTTTAACCCCAGCCAGAAGGCACACCCTCCACAACCTCTTGCTCACTGCCCCAGAAGGGGAATCAGGGAAGGAATGGGAAGGGTAAAGCACAGAAAAATCATGAGTTGAGATAAAGACAATTTAACAGAGAAAGCAAAAGCCACACACACAAGCAAAGAAAACAGGGAATTAATTCACTGGTTCCCATGAGCAGGCAGGTCTTCAGCTACCTCCAGTAAAGCAGGGCCTTATGATGCATGATGATGAGTGGGGAAGACAAGCACCCTCTCTCCAAGTGTCCCCCCTTCCTCCATCTTCCCCCAGTTTACTGAGCATGATGTCACATGGTCTGAAATATCCCTTTGGTTAGTTGGGGTCACCTGCCCTGGCTGTGTCTCCCCCCAGCCTCCCAGGCACCCCCAGCCCCCTTCCCACTGTGGCAGTACCAACAGCAGAAGAGGCCTTGGCTCTGTGCAAGCCCTGCTCAGCAGTAACAAAAATATCTCTGTATTATCAACTCTGTGCTCAGCACAAAGCCAAAACACTGCCCCATACCAGCCACTGTGAAGAAAACTAACTGTACCCCAGCTGAAATCAGCACACAAGATATGATACATTCAAAACCGAGGATCAGTGTGAGCCAAAATATATACCAAAATCCAAGTCCAAATTTTCCTCTTATGTTGGGTGGATATTTTTGGCAAGTGCATCTTCGCATATTTCTGTGAAGTTAAACCACATTTATAACACAACAATTTACATGAAAATATACTCTTGTGCTATTATTTAGATATGTTTGCAAAAAAATAAGTGATCCATACAGTTTTTCCCCTTGTCATAGAATACTGTGAGTTGGAAGGGATCCACAGGGTCATTGAGTCCAGTTCCTGATCCTGGATAGGACATCCCCAAGGATCACACCATGTGCCTGTGTGTGTCACCCAAAACTCTCCTTGAACTCTGGCAGGCTTGGTGCTAGGGCTAAACTGTTTCATTGTGAACATATTAACAAATATGTTTGAAGTAAAGCATGCTCTAAGATTAATAAAGGTAGTCTCTTGAGTGATACAGATGAAAGGATGGGATAGACATCCAACTATGTAATGACACCAGGATGGCTATTCTGTGTCTGTGTACTTTCACAATTTACTTTTACATATTAGAGGAAAGAGCACACTCCTGTGAATTATTTTTTATTGCAAATCCACATAAGGAAGCCACTCTGCAGTCAACACTCTGTCTCCATTTTCAGGTTTGAACAATGTGAGCTATGGGGTAGTAAGGATACTCTTTTAAGGCAGGGAAGTTTGAGAATATTGCTGTTTTGTTGTACATGCAGGCATCTAACCTACTCCCTGCTGCTAATTCTACCAGTGAATCCCACAACCAAGTATTTCTACAGCCTTCTTTTCTACTCAAGAAACTTTAGCATACAACAATGAACAAAACAACCTAACTTAAAGTCATTAGCTACGCACCAGTGGGGATGTTTATAAATGCAAATCTCTCTCATTTAGTCCTAGCAGAACTTTCCTGGTGATTTAAGAATTACCTACCCACATACTTTCAGAAGCTCCAAGGCTAAGCAGCAGCTACTGATTGCACTTCCAGATTTAGACAAAGTGGCAGGTAGCTGCCTAAACCCTTTTTGATCTTTCTTGCTTATTGTCTCTACATTTTTTCAGTTTCATAATCCACACAAAGACAAAAATGGATTCCTACATCAGTTTTCTGAAAGTCTAGATAGGTTAGAAATTAAAATCTGCTCAGGTAATCCGTCAGCACATGAATACTATTCAGATGTCAGAAACAATGGTAAATTTCTTTTGATCAAGCCATTTAAAACTCCAAAACAAAGGACCAAGTATTCACAAGGCTAATGAACCACCTGGTAATGAACAATAAAAATTAAGTTCTTATTTAATTTCTCTGCAGTTGAAGGCAGTTTTCTGTCTCCTGTCACTTGGTATCTATGAGCAGGTTTCCAGCACAGCTGAAAAAACATTAGATTTGAAAGATGTATAAACATTGGTATCATCAAGAATATTAGCAGCTATGAAAGCCAAACCAAGCTTTTGCCAACAGCTGCAGCTAGTTTCCCTATTTCAGTACAAAAGCTGCAAGTAAACAACAGCTCAGATTAAATCCTGGATGTGGCAGGAGGCAAATGAGGAGATAAGAGCTTTTTCTAATGCAAACTAACATTGTCATGGTAGTTTCTTAGTGAAAATTAACTAGAACTTGACTTCCAGACATTTTTTTCAGTGCTTGATTGATCTATGAACCAACTTTAGACCCACCATTCTGGAGCATGCGGGTAAAAAAGATATAGTAACAGGTCAAATATTCAATGGATAAAATTATCTTTCTAATCAAGCAAGATTTGTGCAGCAGATAATATCAGTCAGTTGAAACTACATTTCTTGAAATGGAATACAAATTGAATTTCTTGATTTCTGCTACATATGTCTGTATCAAACAGTTCTCAGTAGCCATTTCTGGCATGATATTAGCCCTGGCAGCCAGGAGGGCAACCATGTTCTGGGGTTCATCAGGCATGACAGAGCCAGGGAGGGGATTGTCCCACCTGGTTCTTCACTGGGACAGCCTCACCTCGAGTGCTGGGGCAGTTCTGGGTGCCTCATTCTAAGGGAGGTATAAAACTCTTGGAGAGTGTCCAAAGGAGGGCCATAAGAACGTTGAAGGGTTTGGAGGGGAAGCTGGATGAGGAGTGACTTGTCACTTGTACTGTTCAGCCTAGAGAAGAGGAGACTGAGGAGAGACCTCAGTGCAGTTACAACTTCCTCATGAGGAGAAGAGCAGGGGCAGGCACTGATCCCTTCTTTATGGTGACAGTGACAGGAGATAATGTCCTGAAGTTGTGTCAGGGGAGGTTTAGGATGGATGTTGGGAAAAGGTTCTTCACCCAGAGGGTGGCTGAGCATTAGAACAGGTTCCCCAGGGCAGTGGTCACAGCACCTGCCAGAGGGATTTCAAGAAGCATTTGGACAAAGCCCTCAAGCACATGGTGTGACTCTTGGGATGTCATGAGCAGAGCCAAGAGCTGGACTCAATGATCCTTGTGGATCCCTTCCAAATCAAGCTATTCTGTGATCCTAGATTCTTTGATTGTCTTTTGGAAAGCGTGTAATATGGATCAAGTAGTAAAACACTCTTAAGTGCTTTGTATGAGACTAAGTAGTAGTGAAATCTCCTCTGCTCTGAAAGTAAAAATTTCTTTAATGAGATGAGAGATTTGATCTTTACACATTTAAAATAATATTTATTATTTTAAAATTAATATATTATTTAAAAATTTTAAATAACATGGTATAACAAAAAAATGGTATAACAAAAAATGGTATAACAAAAAAAAAAATCAAATATCAAAAATCTTTTATTGCCTTGAATTCCCCTTTGTTTCTCCAGAGGCACAACTGGACTTTCTGCTACATTTTTATATGTCTAGGTACTGTGTTTTACATTAAAACAAAAAAACTGCATCACATAAATAAAATAAGTGCTACATTGTGCTAAAGGGATTAAAAATGCAAACCTGACATGAACCTGATTCTCACATGGAGAATCAATCTTCATTAATTAATTTCACGAATTCTTACCCTGAAAGTGTGGTGTTATACAAATCTCTATTCAAAGAGAATACATTACCCTTAAAACAACAGATCTGAACACAGTTCATTGATGACCACTCTTTTTGAGCTAATACAATTAGCCAAAAGTAACTACAAAAATTTTCTACAATTCAAAATAAACTAATTTTATTCTTTTAACCTGTAAGTCAAAGACAGTATGCTTCAGTTCCATATTAACAGTAAAAAACAATTAACAGAAAAATGCAACATTTGCTTTCCCAAGGGAAATTGATGCTTCAGTGGGAGAAGTAATCTACAGGCTTGCATCATTTCATTTTGGTCTCTGTCCTACAGATGCAAAACAGTCATTTAGTATCGGGCAAAAACTGTCTCTGTAGAAGCAAGTACATACATAATTGTCTGTTTGTTAGTTTAAGACACATAATGGGGAGCACATTTTAAATGGATTACATCCTTTAGGTAAAGCCACATAAATACGCAGATTGATCATGCATTTGAAATTGTTAACTCTCAGTAAAAAGTCAACATTTAAATGTATGTCCTCCAGTTCTGGAAATTGTTTATTAGCCAGCACATCAAAGCAAGTAGAGAACTAATTCAGTTTCGGTAACAGTAGCATGTCACTTCTTCTCTACTATCAAAACTGTTGGTTTTCATATGCAGGAGAAATCCAAAGCAGTGTGTAAATAATGCATATGAAGAAGGTCCTCAGTCCATTTACAGGGTGCCTGCCATGCATCTCTTTTCTGATACACTTCTCTAAATGGTTTTTCAGCTTTAAGCAACTTTCTGCATCTTGCCAAGCAGATTTTCAATATGAAAATGCTCCTGCCCAAAGCAATTTCCAAATCCTCAAGCTCAAATACCAGTATAGCTCTAAAGAAATGGTGAAAATGTTTCATTTAGTAAATTGAAAACATACTTCCTGTTCAGCTGCTATGAAAAGAACTGATAAAGCACTATCAGTATTTACAGAGCAACTATTTAGACAAATTTTCTTGGGAAGATATGCTTGGATATTCAGAAAGATGCCCTGTCGTGGGTTTTTATTTAGCAGAAGTACATCCAGATACTGTGAAGGATCACAGCAGAAACTGCTCTGCTGTAACCCAGTGTTGTTTTTCTTATTATTAGTTTCCTTCTACGTAGCACCCAATATCTTCCTGTTTTTTCCTGGTGAAAATAAATTTTTCAATCTTCTGCCAATTCCAGACTGAAAAGTAGGGACAATATCCACCTACAAAGAAAAATATAGCACAAAAGGATCCAATAATTCAAAGTAGTTTGCCACCATACATTTGCCTAGCAAATCAACCAACACTGTAAGCCTTAGGTAACCTGAAATCCTAGCTCTAAAAGAGCTGATTACTCTGGGTTCTTAATATTTGTGGCATTTCTCCTTTCTTTCAAAAGTCCTTTGGTAAACAGACCTGTGTAACAAATTCTAATCCAAAGTAAACTGGGCCAAATTTCCCTTAGTGCCAGTTTCACAATGCATTTCAAAATTTGAAATTTAATATTTGCAGGAGTAAGAATATTAAAAGCTGGTTAGTGTTAGCAGAACTGTATTTCAAAGCATGCAAGCAATATGAGTGAATTAATATCAACCTAGTGGAGCAGCCTCCCTTCCTGGTGGAAGGGAAAATGAAGAATTTAGTGGGCCCAGACAGAGGAAACTTTTTGGGGTTTTGGATTTTGCTCTCAAAATGAATGTCCTGGTGCCCCTTTTCTGAGGAGGAATGTTGCTGCCAGTAGTGAGTGCTTATCAGAAGAGACCACTCAAGTCATAACCAGCTACATCACTTGATGTAGTTTCCTGCATCTGTGCATCTCTAAAGAGAAATTTAAGTGCATATGATTTCTTGAGATGGGTGTTTTTTATAAAACCTCTATGCTTTCTGGAATGTAAGTTCTCTCCTTCTAACTTCTCTTTTTCTCTATTTTTTTTTTATCAACATGTAAATATTATTAAGGACATGATACAAGTCAACATTTTTTTAACTATAATACTAATAATAATCCCAATAATGCACAGTATCTGTTAATATATATTGAATAAATTAAATGCTCTTGGTTTAAAAACTTCAGGAGATTCTCTTCAATACTAAATTATTACAGTTTAAGAGACACTAGTTTTTCCTTTAGAGTACTTAGGGAACTTTGAAACAATTGCATTTTCTTTTTAAAATACATTATAAAGCAAAGTTAGTTGAAACTACTACTTAAACTATTATTCATTTGGGATGTTAGGAAGACTCAGAAACCCAACAGCAGTGCCTTATAACCACTTCACATATATGCATTTTCTGCCTCCAGTCTTATAAGTTCATTTTATCTTGTTCCTGTTTTTCCTGTCTCTACTACTTTTTAAAATCTGATTTAATTATATTTCATAGTCTCCCTGATAAAATACACCTACCAATTTTAAATTGTTTCACAAATATTTTCATAAACATGGTTAACAATTGAATTTGTTTTCATTGTCCAAAGCTTTGGGGACATTAAAGTTGTGTAACTCTAAGAATAACTTGATTTGAAATGTTTTATCATTTGCTCAGTAGCATCCTTGACAGCACTTTTTTAGCATTAAATAATGATTGGAGATTGACTTTTTTAGTGAATTGTATTTACTTTCCCATACCTGCATTCATATGCCAAAGTATTAAAGGACATATAAATCACCAGTTTTCTCTATTGCTTTAGTTTTGAGGCAGAGTTATGGAAAACAACAAAATCTGATGTCCTGAAGGTTTGAAAACCATGAGGTTTTATCCAGCCAGGTACAGCTCAACATCTACAGCAGAGAGCATCTAATAATCTGCACAGTTAAATGCAATATCCAAGAAGAATATTGTTGGACAAAACAGTTATAATTTTGTCCTCTTACATGCACATAGCCCTCTTTGACAACAATTAGCATTATGGACTTGTATATAAAGAAAGAATGCTACAGAACAAGCATATACAAATCCTTGTATGGTAATTGCTCAAAAGGGAAAAAAAAAAAAAAGTTTAGATATGCCAAGGTGGCATAGAAAAGTTCAAGTAAAATGGTACCATAAATTGTTATGATATTATAACATATTAAAAATACAAATTATATAGGATAACAGACACTGAAGATGATGCCTCAAACCAGGTCAAGCCACAAAGGCTCTAACAGAGAACAATATGCCCAATGACAATTTGGGCACTTCAGTCCTTAAGCCAATGACCATAAATATTTCCTGATCAACAAGATTGTTCATAAATCTAAACTATAAGTTACTTTACAGCTTTTCCTAGAACCTAAATCCAGCAGCTTGAGAGAGTTTTTGAGTTGTAGGTATAAAATTTTTTTCTAAGTCTTATATTAATTTTGACTGGAAAAGGTGAATGATATCTCTAATTGAACTGTTCTTCCAATATTAACCCATTTTCAACTTAACACCATGACTCAAATGCAGGAATATAGCAAAATTAGTAGGGGTAATATAAACATTATATTTATTTGTCCTTCCACATTTCCACCCATGGTGGTTGCAGAGTTCCTCTTCTGAATCACAGATGAAGCCCAAAAGCAAAATGTCTGACTCCTTAAAAAAGCACAGGTCATGTTCTAATGCAATGTTAACAGCCCTTTTTGTGATACCTGCCTTACCAAAGGGAAAAGACTTTTCTAATGGACTAGTAGAAATGAAATGTATTGTTTTAGTACACCATCTGTAGTCCAAGTAGTACAATCCCTTTAGGTATATTGAAAAGAGTGAGATATCTTGCAAATGTGATTAATTTCTGGCAATTCAGGTAGCTCTCTCCATCAAAATGAGTCTGACACATAAAGATAAAACTTAGTGATTTTGTGGTGGGTTTTTTTCTCATTTATTACATGAAAGGGCTAGCACAATAACAATGAAATTCATGTCTAAACTGAACCATTTTCTCAGCATGTTACCCTTCAATATTCCCAGGTGGCTTCTTTAGAGAAGTGACATACTATTCATGGATTTTTTCTGACACAGGTGAATAAGCTAGATTTTCTTTAAATAAGCTATGGGATCCTGTAGTCCCTTTCTTAGTGGATTTAACCTAGTTAACTCATTATACACAGACAGATATACTCCTTTCCATTACATTGAATTGAATCATACACTGTGGCACTGCATGAACTTTAATGATGTGGTTTTATCAAAGCCACATCATCAAAACCAACTTTCAGACTTTTTAGAATATCTCCTGACTGTCCATTTATTTAAAAACAGATAACACCAGACCTTTTTGCCCATGTTTGTGATGATATGCTGCAGCATAATGAAAAACTCTTCTGATTTCATGAAGTCCCATTTCCGATAGATCCTCTTTGGCAAATTAGTCAATCTTTTTCCTGTCATGAAAGGCAGGTAGAAGTGGATAGATTAACAAATACATAGACATATTGCTAGAGTAGAATCTTTAAAAGCAGGAGTTTTACATACAATGCTATAGCAAGTGTACTATTTCTCCAAACAAAGAGTTGCAATTGATCTGTCTTGGGAAAAAGAGTAAAACACTGTTTAATGCCAAAAAACCCCAAAAAACTTTTTAGCCATGTTTAATTATTGTGGGAGAGATTCAGAGCCCATGGAAATCAATGGAACAATTTCAATGCACTTTTGATTGGGCCCATAAATAGAATTGCTTTGTGAATCACTGTGTTGCAGCAATTCAATACAAACTGCTTCAGAGGATTTACTGAACTTTCAGAGAGGAAGTGTTGGAATTTCACAGAAAAGAGAGAAAAATCCCCATATGTGATTTGGATTCTTGCAGAGTGTAGCATTCAGGATGCAAGAGAAAGAAAATATGGTTGGTATTGTTTCAGGGATTAATTATTTTGGCACTCCTTGAATGTAGCACTGCTCCCCACAACCAGGATCCATTGGTAAGAAATCTACACTTTTTTTCTCAGGAGCCACACTGGCTGCTAGACTGATAGCTCAGAAGAAACCAGATATGCCTATGTGGGGAATGTAGGTAAAACCTCTGCTTACAAGTATTTTTCACCTGAGATGTCCAGTGAGTGAGTGGCCATTATTTACTCAGAGTTTCGGGGTCTGCCTTCAGGCTTCTGGACCAAATGAGAATTTATCCTGTCAGTCATGGCAGATCCCAGGTGTAAAGGCTCTCTTCTGCTTTTCATGTCTCACTGTCTTTTCGTGTTTCCATTGCAAACCAAAGTCGCCTGGCATTAAATTTATCTTGAGAATAGAATGAACTTAGAAATGAGCATAACTATAGCCAGAATGAGGCATCTTCTCCTTGGCAAAACTTTATAATCTCCCTGAAGACTGCGTATAGACAATGTAGAGAGGGCAGTGTGTCATGTCACGACACTGAGTTCTTTGCTCTACCAATTTGAACAAAGCATGTAACTTTTGTAATTCCAAAACATGACTTACCCAAAGCTCTGTGCCTGCAGAAGGGGAAATTCAGGTCTATAACACTTCTTTTTCATTTGCATGAATATGCTATTTAAGTATACAAAATTCAGATGTGCAAAACCCAACAAAATCAGTCATTTTTTTCCATGTTCTGAAATTTTATCCCCTCTGACTCTGGGTATTTTGTTATGTATTTCCTTGAAACCAGATCCCTTGTTTCTGTGCAAGACCTCTGAGCACAAAAGAAGCAGCAACAATGGAAACATTCTCTTTGCTTGCATTTGTTGCTTAGATTTGATTTCTTAGGAAATCTTTTGGATTGTTACTATAATATGTTAGGTGGTTATGCTACAAATACTGGTTTCCATGCTGCAGTATATCAATTAGTAGTGACACAGAACAAAGAAATGTGTGTTCATTATTTTTTCAAATTTACCCAGGCAGGTTCAGGAATTCCAACTGATATGATTCATCTTTCCCATTCTTATTTCATGGACAGATCTTCAGGAGAAAGTGAGTGGTTTCCTTGTCTGTAACCAACATATGACATTCCTGTGTAGGGATAGAATAAAAAACAGCATAGAAAGCAAAGTGTGGCTATATAATGATACAGAAAAAGAAAAAAAAACTCTCAGTGCATTGGTCAAGTACTAGAAAAATGTCAGAATTACTCATGACGGCAGCTGGAAGAAGGACAACCTTCTATTTATTATGCCATGAGTACTTTCATAGCTGGTTCCAATCTGTAGCCAGCAATACAATCTAGAGGCAGCAATACTGCTACCTCTTCTGAGAGGATGAAATGCTGCAGTCAAAGGAGGTTGTGAAAAGATGCATCAGGGTTAAAAGGAAATCCATATCCAAGGCAACATTTTTCCTTTCTTGTGTTTATTGTATTGCTGTCTGTGCATGTTTTTTCATACTTTCTTATTGATGATTTTAGGAAATATTAAAGAGAAAATGAAGCTCTTTTATCTACTTTGTTTCTCTGCTATATTAAATCTAATTAGGTAAAATTCCGATAGTATACAAATCACATTATTATTTTTTGAGATTTTAGACACAGACCTAAAGCAATGAATCAAGAACATGGCCAACAATACATGAAAAGACTGTGCTTGTGTTGTTAGTCATACCTTCTAATATTCTGCAAAATTCTGTTATGGGTTGGAGGGACAACAATCTTGCTGTGAAATTCCATACTCAAAGAGCAGTCAGCTTTTTCTGCTTTCTGCAGACAAACTTATTTTCTACAGAGGACAACAGTAGCTACAGCAATGCTGCAGGAATAGCAACAAGAGCAAGCTGTTCTCTGTGAGAATAGTGTTGTGACCCCCAAAACTAGCAAGTTACATAATTGTTAAAAGTGTTGGTTACTTCCATCTAAGATAAACATGCCAGCCCAGCTAGGAGTTGTATGTACAACACAAAATTCATTTTGAAAGACAAGAAACATTCAGGCTTATGGCCTCCCTTTCAAAAAAACCAGAAGGCACAGCCATTACCTTACTGCAAAATTTCTTTATTACTTCTTCCAAGCATATTTATTAATTCAGCATATGCAAAAACAAACAAACAAACAAACAAAAAACCAAAACAAAACAAAAAACCCAAAAACACCCCAAACCCCACCCCCCCAAAAAAACAACAACAAAAAAAAAACAAACCAAAAAAAAAAAAAGCCCACACAAACCAAAAAAGAGTATTACTTCATTCTCCTTATCCTGTTCCAACAGAGTATATTTAGGAATTCCCTGTTGGGTCTCCCCACAGACTGACATATCCAGCTTCCAGATATCCAACTTCCTCAAGATTTAATTTGGAAAAACTTTCTGATTGATAACATACAGTCCCCAGTCTAGTGCACCCTTCCAATGAATCAGTAAAGAAGGTTAATGAAGTGATCTCTACTGCATG
This sequence comes from Cettia cetti, assembly GCA_013401135.1. Classification (NCBI taxonomy): domain Eukaryota; kingdom Metazoa; phylum Chordata; class Aves; order Passeriformes; family Sylviidae; genus Cettia; species Cettia cetti. The sequence goes on from VZUI01021439.1 coordinate 96,519, forward strand.
TGCAAGAACAGAGAAAAGCTCTCTGCTTGCCAGTAAATCAAAGATCAGATGAGTCTGAGGCAGGACACATGGTTCCATAGCACTGCTTTGGCTGGTTATGTCACACTAGGAAAAGGATCCGATAAATAAAGGAAAACCTACTTACAGAGGGTGTATGATGTCCAAACAGAAAAAGTGAAAGAATAGATTTACAGCAGAGTTAAAAACAACTTTTCCTTTTACTAATCCTTTTACATAGCTCTCTCAGGCATTGCTAATATTTGCAGGCTAGAGGGTCGGGTGGCAGAGGAGGGCTATCCCTTCCCGAGTTTGTAATAATTAAATGATTTATTAAATTATTAAATGATGAGAAGGTAACATTTGAAAACTTAGGAAATCATATGATACATCAAATACATATTCCTACTTCTAGAACCCATCTTCATTAAATGCAACCAAGCTTATGTCCCTAAGCAGAGAAGAACAAAGGAATTGTTACACTGCTATGCTTAGGGTGGAAAAATTACATCATATGATAATAACGGTAATGAAAGTGTGGAACAGGATGTCCAGAGGGTTTGTAAATGCCCCATTCCTGGAAATATTCCAGGTAAAGCTGGACAGGGCTTTGAGCAACCTGTTCTAGTGAAAGGTGTCCCTGCCCATGGCAGGGGCTTGGACTAGATGATCTTTAAAGGCCCCTTCAACCCAAACCATACTGTGATTCTTTGTGAAAATAAAATCACAAGGATACTTTTCAAAAAGATGACCAGCTGAGCTCATGTATTTGTTTCATAACCAGTGCTGTGAAGGTTCAGTTCTCAAAGTATCAAATGAATCATACTGCCACTGCTTTTATTTAGGATTTGAAAAAGCCTTCAGTACTGTGCAATTATTAACATTGACTTTTCTCCACCCTGCCTCCAGTAAAAGGCTGGTTTCTTCAGTCTTTCATTTCGCTAGCATTGCAATCTGTCCTGCAGTGAGACTGCTACAGTGAGCAGCATGAAAGAGCAGCTCCAGCACCCACTCTCTGGGGTTACTCACTATCTTTTACATGGAGAAAGGGAAAGGGACAGATGCAGCTGAGAATCTCAGGTTGCAGAAAGATCAAGCCAGCCACAATTACCATTATATTCATTTGCTAAACCATTCAGCTGAGATTTTAATTACACTAGGACAACTAATTTTATTCATTAGAACTCAATTAAATGAATTTGAAATTCAAGATAGTAGCGCTGTGGTAGTACAGCCATATTTAAGTTGAAATATAATATCTCCTGACTGTTTTCCTCAGATAGAATAGTTTTATTTACACAGAATTCATTTACAGACATCTTCTTTATCAAGACAATGAAATTTTACAAACAAAACTTTGGATTTTTTAACTAGAGTCATCATAAATAAACTTCATTTGAAGATAAAATGGAAACCTATCTGTTTTCCAAAAGAGGAATTTCATGCTAAATGTCTCCTTAATGTTATTACTGAGAATATTTTCCTTTTCTGACCGCAGGAAACTTGCCCTATAGTCCCTACCCTGTAATCAAAGCTTATGTACAACTAGCCTTTTTCAGTTTGAGGTTTTTGAAGCACCCACTCTTCTTACAGCACAAAACTGTAGCAGAAAGAAACACACCTCCTGCCTCAAAACAGGTCTTGCTATTCCTGAGCTATTTTAGACAGATGTTGGTCTAAAATTTTCTTAAAGACCTTCAGCAACAGAAATTTCACAGTGCATATCACAGCACTTTGTTTGTCTTAACAAAACTGCCCCTCAACTGGCAGGAAAATCAAGGGTCTAAAATGGCATCTCTGCAGGGTCATTCATTACCAACTTGTCTTGGTAACCTGTGTGATTTCAACTAAAATCATCTCCATCCCCATTGGCATCTGTGTTTAGAACTTTATTGTGCATTTTATAAATCTTCATGTTATTACTTTAATTAGCACAGGAACTGCCAGCAAACCCAAGCCACAGCTATTAACATCCCGCCAGGCTTCCTTAGGCAGGATTCTCCCTTGGAAAGTAATATTCCAGTCACACTATTCATGATTAAATGCTCAGGATTTCCATTCACCCAGGGAACAAGTACTTCTTCACGCTAACTAAGTTTGGAAGAAGGATTCTCCTTTGGTGAATGCAGCTCCCTCTGTTTTCCTTGTCTTTGTAGTAACTTTGTATCCAAATGTAGAGAGCCACATCTTGCGTAATGCGAAGTTTGATGCCAAAATTTCCTGCTTCAATGACTGTTTAAGCTAAAAGTCTGCTTAAAAATTAGGTTTTCAGAGACTTATTTTTTAAAATGATGAAAAGCTTTCATATAAGATTATTTTTCCTTGTACTTAATTGAGGAATACATCCAATCTTACTAAATCCCAGTGAGATTAAGGAGATGTTTTTTTCATGCCACCAGTCAACCAACAATCAAATCACAAGAGGAACAGAGAGCAGAGTGATGAGCGGCCGCTGTGAGAAGACAGCTTCCAATTCATCACCAGTACCAGCCACTACAATTTAAGCTTTAAAGCCTTCAACAAGGGAGGAGATTTAACTTTCTTTCTAGCTTTCGTGGGATATTTTCATTCCATTTTAACTGAAGGTATTTTCAGCATTTCAACTGAAGCCACAAATTATCTAAATCATGTGTTCCTATATTGCCTGGAAAAAGAAAACAGGAATGGGCTTTCATTCAAAATTAGATGTGTATTGATCTATCTGTTGCAAGACAACTTTTTGGAGGTGTGGGGCTTTTTTGCTTTTGTTTATTTGCTTTTTGTTGTTTTTTTGGTTTTTTTAATAGGTAGTTTAGGTACGTTCCTTGGGTCTGTAGGGCTTAATTGAGATTATTTTCATTTTCTCAAAAATGTTTTGCTAAACCTACATGACTAAAGAATTGATGATTGCATCTGCCAACTAATCTAAACTAAGAGAAACATTAAGAATTTCTTTGCCTTATACTTTCTTTTCTAGAATGTGCATTTTCAGTCATTCAAGAAAAAATTACTTTCCATTTATGCATTTGTAATGCCCACTTCTGCACTACAAAAATGTGATTAGAAGAGATAGGACTAAGAAGCATATATATTCCCTTGTTTTACTTTGCTTCAAAAGCAGATAATCAGGATTAATTTTGCTGCAGAGCAGAGAGTCTTTTATGAATACATACATTCTATTTAAAATCCAGTGAACATTTATTCCAAATACTTTGGTTCCCTTCTATGATCTATGCATTGTTTTATTTCTTCAGTGACGTATGCTTGAGTAGAGCCTCTGCTGTGGTACAAGATCTCCTCCTGCTTTCTTATTTCAATGCTTTAAATGCTTGAGAGCAAAAGGAGATAACCTATTTTGCAGGAATCCATCATATTTTATTTGCAAATAGTTTTCTTAATTTCTGCAGCAGCCAGCTCTTCTCCTACAAACAAACAAAAAACCCAATCAAATAAAACCTCCAAACACAAACAATACACCTGAAATAAAGTACTCAGACAGTTGTCTTGCATGGTTAGAGTAAAGGTATGCAGGTTACTATTGAAGAATGTGTGTTAGATTGCAGAACAGGTCATTAAAAATTCAACTACCTCAGATGTTGTATCACAGATCTCACATCTCAGAGTAATTTACTACATTTTACATGTAAAGACAAATCAAAAATTAGAAACTGTAGCTAAATTAATTCTCTGTTTCTGCAGAAGTGACCATTTGTTGCTAAGCATAATCCTTTATCTAAAAGGACTGCTAATGACAAAATCACTATCAAATGGAATGTCATCACAGCTTCCACCAACTCTCTGCAGAAGCTGCTAAAAGAAATCTTTTCCAGTTGAAAAGATTATACTACTGATGAGTTTCTGAAGTTCAGAGTTTTTTCTGAAAATATACACATAAAAGTATATTTTACCTTCAGACGCTGCTGCTCCAAATGTCCAGATACAGAACTTGGGTTTTCTTCTGCTACTCTTTTCTTATGAAAATTTTGCTTTAGAATTAGGTCCTTCTGTGGATATGTGGGAATAAATGTTGAAAAAAATCCACCTTTTAATAATACATGTTGTTTGCAAAATTTGTACAAAACTGGTTTTTTATGTAAAAATTGCCAAGTAATTAGTTCTAATGCAGTTATGTGTCGATATTCTTGCAGTATACACCACAGAAACACTAAAAGGGTGAAAAACAAGACGAATATTCATATGCTGTACTGATTTAGCAAGGATTCTTGAGATTTTTTTTTACTCTGGTCTGTACCTTAAACTCCAGAATTACACCGTAACAAATTCCAAAAGATTCAGAATACAGCATATAATGCACACTTAAAATCTTAACTTAATATGCAGGAAGGCAAGAGAGAATCAAGCTTGTGATAGAAACTAAGGATGAGTCTGCCACAGACACTACAGGAGTATGTACAGAGCTGTATAAAAGATAAGAATATTTTCAGTCATCCATTCTACCTTGCCCTTTTCATGTTAAAAACTGCTGGGAAAAGGAGCACTAGACAGGAAGGGAAAGATCCTACAAGGAAATTATATTGGCTAAGGGCTATATGCAAAGCATAAAACACAAAATCCAGATAAAAAGAAATGGAGCAAAATGCAAAACAGTATTCTTGCCATAGGGAATACCACATAATTCACTAGAGAAAATGGATTACATGGCCTGACAACAGTAGGGGGATGCCAGAGACTGTTCTCATAGCAGAACTAACTATAATTGCTGTATTGTTATAATTTTTATTGGGCAAAAACTTGCAGCTTTCACTTAGTCAGCTCTCACATTAGGGCTACACAGCATTTAGCAAGTAATTTTGGTCCCCCATTCTTCATTTGAAAAATCTGGTATTACTCTCTATGAAAACTTTTTACCTGCCTCATTTAAAGCACTGTCAGGCATGTCAAACAAATTGCTGCAATAGTGTTTGCTGTGGAGTCAGACCTGCTCTTTCACTACAGTACCATGAAAAGAATACAGACATGTATGTCTCAGACTTGAACTATGATTTCATCCTTTATTCCTAAGGCATGAGACTGGCAAGGAAGGGGAGAAGACAAGCCAGAGAAGTTGTGAAACTGGTGAGTATACTTGTGATATATCTGGTAAAAAATGGCAAATATGGCAAAAAATGTTGATAAGGTGCACCAGCCCTTTTGGTCACTCCTTGCCCAGTAATCAATGCCATGAAGGACCCACCACTCGCCCAGAAGTAATATCTCCTTTTCAACTGAAAGCTTTTTAACTTGTCACTAAGATCATTTGCTTTAAATCACTGAGAAATCAATTGTGATGACAGACCAGTATTGTGTTCTTCCTTTAGTGGCTATCAAGTCCTTTCTCTTAAAACACATAATGAAATTAATAATTCAAATGGCAAATGATTGCCCTCCTGGGGTTTTTCAATTGGTTTCTCCTGTCTTTTTAAAACATTACTAATTGACATGAATCTTCTCATTACTATCTCAGCAATTTATTTGATGGGCACTAAACAAGGAAACAGCTACAATAGATTTTTTTTTTTTTAGTTAGTTTTTATGAAGTTATAGTTAAATATCTTTGTTAAAGGATTAACTATAGTTAAATAGCTCTAGGGGAGTGCCACAGAGCAAAGTGCTGAAACTTGAGAGTAATGCACTCAGATCACATGTTTATGTAGGGTGGGGGTTGTGGTCTATATGCACCCCTACAGCTCTTGTCAATGCCCTCAGCAGTGGAAGCCCAGTCAAATAGCAGGTGAATTTTCCTGAGACACGATCTTATTTGATTATTCCAAAACCCTAGAGTGCTGTAGCACAACACTACTATTGAGTATCAGACATCCACCTTCTTTGGCAAGAAATATTTTGGAAAGCTCAACAGTTGCTTTAAATCCTCCTTTAGTGTTTCAAATTATTGTGGAAAAAATTCTGCATGCATGGCTGTTTCTTGATCCTGCTTGTTCTCTAAGCACTCAGTGATACTTACACCACTGTCTCAGGGGTATCCTGCATGTGGGAACCAAACTTGCTGGGATTAGCCTCAGTGGCTTATGCAGGAGACTTCAACCTGAGACCATGGGAAGCAACATACTGAAAAGGAGGTATCCTGTTAGGTTATGGTGAGAAGAGTATAGCCATAGGAGTTGGTATGCTAATAGAATCGTTCCATAATAGGAATTCCATGTTTCTAGTTCTGGTTCACAGTTGGTTCCATTACATATAAGGTCATGTACCTGGTCTGTGTTTGGGATGCCCTCAGACACCCCTGTAAATTTTGCCATGCCCCTTGGTCTTTGGATGTTGCCCCTCAGATTGTGCAGTTCCTGTGTTTATTTTCACTATTAAAGTTCTTTATTTTTTTGGCAATTCTATTGTGTCCACCCTCTATTTTCACCACATACTCCCCACTGGACCGGATCTGGAGTCGCAGTGAGCCGAACCTCAATACCTGCAGATCAAAGTTCTTTTTGCAAATATTTACCTCCAGTTACAGCAACTATCTCAAGTAGCCTCTGCTTGACTTTCTCTTGGCCAAAGGGAGCTACTAAAGAATTCATTCATGTGGTTCTTTGTGTTATTTGACAATGTACCTTCCATTTATTTTTTCAAATATTCTTACTGAACCAGCTGACATGGTCTCACATCCACTAACTTCTCTCAGGAAAGACATGATCTCTGGACACCTGCCCAAAATCAAACAGGAAGATGGCATCAAAGTTGTGAGCTCTTGCTATGATATCCTGTTCTGTGTTGCCTTGTTTCAGTGGATGACGAGGGTGAGAGCATTGAAAACCTAATGATTTCTGGTTTTAGCCTACAGCACCATTTCAGTAGTCTCCAAAATACAGTGGTCAGTACCCATTTTGTTATCTGAGATAGCACTGCTCCCCATCTACAGACCCTACTGGCATTATCCATGAACAAGTGAAGCAGAACACTCTGCCTGTCTCAAACCAAGTCTTATCATTGATAGAAGAAGTTCACAGAGGGAGCATGGAGACACACTGGAGACACTGAACTCCTTCCCATTGCAGAGATCTCTGTCCCTTGCATCTTGGCTCCACACGGTTTTCACAGAAAAATAGGAAGTTGTCCTTTTTTCTATTTGTGTGCTTGGAGATGGATGAATTTTGGCTCATTTTTACTGCTTTTTGGTGGGGGATGTTGAAGTGGGAGATATAAAACTAGATAAGCAGAGGACAGAATGGCTCCATCCCTTCTTTTTAGAGGACTGAACACTTGAAATAACAAAGAGATATTCAGCACAGAAATCTATCTTACTGCTATTTCAATATGTGAATAGGAAAAGGAAACTGTTATCTGCTCCTTTTTCTTTACAGCTAAAAGATAATAAATAATGAATCCACCTGTTCCTGCCTTTACTCTCCTAATAGGACTCAAAGAAAAATAACAGGGTCATGCAAGTCACCCTTGGTTGCCACACCAGGACTGGACTGAGGTTAGCAGCTTTTTTATTAATTATGTACATTACATATGCTGACACAGAAAGGAAGAGGTGTATTGCAATGGACTACTTTAGATATGGAAGCTTCTCAAAGATAATTTTGTTCTGTTACATTGTTCCTTGAGCCTTTTCTCCTCAGTAATGTAGCATGACATTGCCATCCAATGTTAGTACTGTGCCAAAAACAAACAAACAAACAAACAAACAAACGCCTTTGGGAATGCAGTGCCTCATGTCTATTCTTCCTTGCTTTTAATTCCTGTGCATTTCAGAGAGTGATTATGGTGATTCTTTCCTACAGTTCCTCTAGTGACTGGATCTGTAAGGAACATATGAGGAAGTTTAAGGCATTATGTATCTTCTGGGAAAATTTTGGCATTGGCTGTATACTTCATATTTTGCATCCTTTAGTATAGTAATTTAAAAGCACTCAGAAACAAAACCTGGTTTTTTCCAGTAACCAATCTGGGAAAAAAAAAATTAAAATCGCATCCCATATAACTGACTTCCCATGTATACAGAAGGACCAGATCCTTAGGAGAATAGAGATAACTGCTCCTTGGCTTCATGCAGTAATTGGCATCAGGAATAGCTGTTCCTAAAGGCAATCATTCAGTAATTTGCTGGTACATTTCCCAACCATTTGCTTACACCACAAGAAATTTGACCCTCAGGCATCCTGGATTCTGCAGAGACTGTGATCAAATCTCTTTTTAGGAATCTGGTCCCCCTATTTCTTCTCCTTCCAGCTCCATGAATTCTACATATTTGCCTCCAACATTTTAACAATTTTGTATTGAAGCAATTTTGGGTTCTTTATTTTTCTTGTTTGGGTGGAGATTTTTTGTTTGTTAGTTTGTTTGGGGGTTTTTCTCATCCTGTTTTTTGATACAGCAGCAACTGTATCAGGCCATTGAGACAAATAGGAGCTCACCTCTGTGTTCCAGTGAAGTAACTAGGGTGAACAAGGAAAAGGCCAAAAGGCTCTCCCGGACTGCAAGGCTGGTGCTAAGCTGCAGCAGCAAAGCATGCACAGCTTAGTCCCTCACTGCAGATGGGCGCTGCGGTGGAAAGAGCACTGAAGTGATACAGGTTCTTCCAAGGCTTTACCTCAGCCACAGACCAGTTCATGAGCTCAGTCAAATGATAGCAGATCTACAGAAAAATTTTTCACAAACCTACCTCTAAACTCTAATGGGAATCACTCTTTCAATCATTCACCAGCAGGTCCCTGTATAAAGGGACTCACTAACTTTCACTGTATTAAAAAGACCAGAGAGTTGTCAAATAAAGGCCTGGAAAACTTTGGGACAGATAGAAGAATGATTTTTTAATACTTAATCTTCCTGTTCAAAATCATTCCAAAAGGCCAAACTGCTTGAAGTAAAGTTTCCTGTCTTTTTCAGACATGAACCCACACAGAAAAATTTCAGCTGTAGGATATCTAAATTTCCAAAGTTTTTAGTAACTCAAAGCAGGCTCTTACAAAAATTTTAGCAGCTACCAGCTCTGCCTACAAATCTAAGTTTAGAGGAAATACATTTAAGAGCTCAGAATAACAGCAGGATCGCTGTAGGACAATTCAGTCTGGTAGTAACAGTGAAGTTATTACCAAGTAGACTGTATATACAACAGCTGAGATGAACTCCACTAAAACTTTTATGCCCTACCATAACCATCATCATTTTCTTTTTGGTAGATGTGTCAGAGAAAAATGCTATCTAAGGCATTTGGAATTCAAGACTAGAAGCCCCAGAGATGGCTTTTGAAATGTGAAGGTTTGTGATAAATCTATCAGATAGTTCTGCAATTTTTAAAAGAGATGGATATGCCTTTTGTGCATATGTGCAGTCAAGATTCCTTTTGCCTACCCTACATAAGCTTTCTCTCCTACTACTATGCTGTTGAACACTGGCATTAAATACTTCAGCTGGCTAACAAGAAACAGAAGAACCGCTACAAAATTTAGAGACTGAAGAAAAAGCAGCATTTCATACCAGTAAGTGAGACTATAATTTTGTCTTCATCTTACTATCAAAATTAATAGTTGTGACTGTGCCACTAAACAGAGGTGGCTATATTGAGAATCACAGATAGCAAATATAAATATTTGTTATTTAGCAAAAATAATGAATATTTTGTTATTATTGATCACTCAAGCAGAATGTAGATTATCAGTTATTTTTCCCTATAACATCGTCTATGTTGGGAAACATTTCACAAAACCAGAAAGAGTGGAACTGCATAAGAAGGGACAGCTTTTAACTGGATCTATTTTCTTATAAATATCAGGATATAATACTAAGTTCTCTGTTACAAAACATTGCTGTTCACTTGCATCACAGTTGGGAAGTATGAACAAGCTTCAAAGAAATATATTTTGTAGGAAGTTTTCTATTACTCTCTTTAATTGAAAATTTTTAACCACCATAGCACAAAACATATTGTAGAACTCCTATCAAAATTGTTTTGCTATAGTATACAATATAGTAATATACAATAGCAAATAGCATTCAAAAGAAGTAATCTAATTTTTTTATCTAATTCTAGTAATTTGATTTTATCAGACCTTACTTATAGCTATGGAAATCAGAGTCATAGCATTAAAGTATTCATACTTCACAAGCCAGCATAAATTGAAGCACTTCAATTTATTCCTTGGTATTTTTCAGATGAGAGGGAATAAAAATAATTTTGATGTATCCTGACCAAACCACTACTTTGTGTTCTCACCCATGACCTTCAGGACTTCTGATTATACTTTGTTCTTGTACATATAAGGCAATAGAAAGAACATGGCCCATCCTATCCTGGAGCATGCTATGCTCTCTTGCTATTAACATTCAATTTTGGTGGGGGTGGTGTGGGGGGGTGCTGTGGTGTGTTTTGTTGTAATGGTTTGTTTTAATACTCCCCTGAGTTGTTGGTTTGTTCCTAGTTTGCCTCCTTGCACCCAGGTGTCAATTCTGCTTTCACCCTATCCATTGTTCCTGAATGCTCTCTGTCTGACGTTACTTGGTTGTCAATCCTTCCATTATCCTGCCTCTTCTTCCAGACTGTTCCCTATCAATTCCCCAATCCTCAACATCTGTGACCCACACTCCTCCCTTTGTTTTCTTTATTGGTTTGCAAAATGTAAAGCCCACCTTCCGCTCCTCCCCTGTTTTATTCCCATTGGCTGAAGATTTGTTCCCTCCCTTTAAACCTCCCCCGTTTAAAAAGAACTGGCATGCAACTGAATCCTGTCTTCAGTTCCTGGACCCTCCACTGTAATAAGCCCCCTGGGAACCCATATTGCAGGTCTCCCTCTCGTCCTTGTCTCCACTGTGCACCTGACAACAACCTAAACGCTGCAGAGCATAAGCTCTAAGCCACTCCTTGGGTCACCCTGCTCCCAAGGAGTATCCCACTCCCAGCATGGTGCCGTGGAAGGGCTAGCTGGCTCCGGCACCGCATCAGGTTTTGAGGTCTTTTTTACTCCTGTGAATACCATGCCAATTCAGTCAGCCAGTCTTTAACAGGGTTTCACTCCTCCTAGTCTCCCACATGCTTCCTCACACAGACATTGTAATTGAAATTGTCATGAATGTGGCATTCTTCTTCACTAGAAAAAAGATGTATCTGTCTCTAACACCAGGAGAAAAGTAACACACAGATATTTTACCAGAGAAATTTGCTTTGGAGAATTGGTTATATGGATAACAAGCAACCCTGTTTTGGTGTCCATCTACCTGATTCAGTTTGTGGTAAGCTCCTGGTTTCCCAGAGCATTCCACACCAATATATTCCCTCTCTCATACACCTGAAAAGTCTGATAAATATATGACTCATGACTAGACAATTATTTGCCAATTAGATAAACTTTTATTTAAGCGAGAAGTCAAAGCAAGCAGCGCGCTGGGAGAGCCAGAGAGTGCAAGCATCGACTCACGCTCCACGCACAGCTCTCAA